>PVLC010001817.1:43370-130897 GCA_004027655.1 Graphiurus murinus | reverse complement strand
AGCCGGGCGTGGTGGCGCACGCTTGTAATCCCAGCATTTGGGAGGCTGAGACCGGAGGATCCGGGTTCGCGGCCAGCCTCAGCTACCTAGTGAGGCACTCCGCAACTTAGTGAGACTCGGTTTCAAAAATAAAGAATAAAAAATAGGGCTGGGGGTGTAGCTCGGAGGTAGAATGCCCCTGAGTTCAATCCCCAGTACTGCAAAAAAAAAAAAAAAAAAAAAATACCAGGTCCAGCTACCTAGCTATCTATCCCAGTCTGGGACAAATTCCTTGCCTTATAAATAATACATGCAATCCAAATGAGCCAACTCATAAAAATCCAGCACTTTCAAGACCACAAGGTTTTTAATCATCGGAAAACACCTGAAAGAGTGACTATGGATTGAAAAGACTATGGATTTTGAAGTCATGCAGACCTAGTGGTGTACTGGTAAATGGTTTTTGTTTTGTTTTGCTTTTCTGGTAAATATTTAATATCTAGTTCTCTAATGGGAAGACGGAAGCCCTGATTTGTAGCATTTATCAATTTCCATGGTGTAAATGTTCCCATCATAACTTGTTTCAACATATGTACTTGATATCTCTGTGCATGGAGTTGGGAAGAGATGACAATCATTGGCTCTGGTCATGGCCAGCTCCAGCATATCACTGCCAGGAAACCCTAGTCTAACCCCAACTTATTACTTCCTGATGTAAGATTTGAGGCAAACTATCTATCCTTTCTAAGTATAACCTTCCACTTCTGTAAAGTGAAGAAGATGCTACTACTTGAAATGATGGCATGATTTGAGGGGTATGAATAGAACAAGATCATCTCTCCCCAGTTTCTATGAATACTTTCAGAGAGATCACTCTGACAAAGGGAGGGACAGGAACACTTTGCTGTAAGCACAGCCCAACCCTCTGGATTCAATTTGGAAGAATATGAAAGGTGGGTTGCATCATGTGGTCAAGGTTCCTCATAAAAAGAGACCTATTCTATCCTATTTTTCTAATCAAGGTCCAAAGCTGCATCCTGGGATCTAGTTACTCTCTGCCAACCTCGTTAAGGAGAAACTGGAGAGAGGAAAATGGCTACAAGAAGTTTCTCCAGGCCTGCCTCAAGGTAGCAAGACTGGTCCAATGGCAGGAGTATAAGAAAGAGAAGAAAAAAGCAAGGTAGGCAGGCTCACTTGGTGAGCAGGTGCCAGACCCTCTTACCCTCCATGCTACCTGCAGGGAAAAGCACAGGAGCACCACTGAGTAATAGCTGGTTTGATGTGCAGTGACCCATCTACCTGTGCAATGTGCCAATCAGCACTCTGCTCCTAGGCATTTCTGTTGATGCTTTGTGGTCTCTTAGAAGATTAAATTATATGAAGTAAAGTACAGGGATTTGGCTAAAGTTATGCCACCCAGTTTTATACTCCAGATTGTCTTCACCTAAGTGACTCTGAATGAATCCTGGTTGCTCAAAAGCAGAAAGAAAGAAATAAAGCCAAACCTAGCTGTGATTATGCAGCATCCTTATAATCATTTGCTACTCCTCCACATCAAAGTCCCCATCAAATAGTGAAGTTGATTCAGTGTCTTGAAGAATATTCAAAAGAATGTGTTTACTATATGCCCAGAAGATAGATCCAAATATTCATTTGGCAAGGACAGTATTGTTGAAATAAGCAGCTCTGCTACAGAGTTGTCCATTTTGAAGGGGAAATACATGGTTGATGGTTGACTAAAAGTCACATTACTTTGTAGTAATGACTATTATTGTTAAGTATGAACTACATTATTTCAAAGCCATGAATCATATTAAACTAAACACAGCATTCAGTTGCATTCATCTTGCATTGAAAGGTCTGTGAGGAGTGGAGCATATGGTCTTTAACTGTATCCACCTAACACCAGGAATCACTTAAGCCTTTGGCCTCTGTGTGTAGTGACTTTGATGCAAATGTGCCCAAGATTCCAAGATTCGTGTACTAGAATGGAGTCTTCTGGATTTGGCATGGGTTAAGCACTAGTTTCCTGTGGTCTGAAGAGTATCAAGTTCCATTTTTAGTATATGGAGTAGGGATGATCTGGAGTACTCAGTGTAGAATCTGACCTCCTTCCATCTTTCCCAAGAGTCCTGATTCTTTTCTGTCCTTTTAACATCCACCAAGTGTGACAATGGTTTGAAAAGACAATCTTCCTGCCTTAAATACCTCTAAAATATCTAGTCAAGAAACCTAAATAGACCTTTCTTGGCACACAGAACCAATGTCACAGAAAAAGGAAATAGAATTGCAGTCTTGCTAAGAAGGCTGGGAGAATGGGAGGATGGGAGGATACAAGAAAAAGTCCTAGGATCCCTGAGGTCTTGGGATCTCTGGCAGGATTTTTCTGTCCACTGAGGTACACTGTACCAGAGCCCAGCAAATTCTAGAAGTTCACAAATTATAAGTAAATTGCATTAAATTAGCTGATAAAATAACATTCAAAAGTCATGTGCTTTATCTGAACCTTGGGCCCTGCATGTTTGTAGAGGCAAGGGCAATACAGGCAGGGTGCAGTGGGATCCCCATAGCCAAGCCAGGAAGCAAGGCTCTGGGCCAAGTGTCAGAAGATGTACTGTCCAATATGGTAGTCACTAGCCGCCTATGGCCATTTAGATTTAAATTTAAGTAAATTGCAATTAAATTAAAAATCCAGCTCCTCCATTGTGCTAAGCACATTAAGTAAATTGCAATCAAATTAAAAATTTGGCTCCTCCATTGTGCTAAGCACATTTCAAATGCACCACATGAAGCTAGGTGCTACCGTAATGGACAGCACAGGTATAGATATTTCCATATCACAAAAGTTCTATTGGACAGACAATGCTTATCTAAATATATACAGATGTCCAAGAATCCTATAAGTCTTTATGGGATACAATTTTCACACTTAAACTCCCAGGTTTTCAAACAATTATTTAAAACAAACAGGATTTATTAATCCTCTATAGCCAGCCTAGAAGGCTGGGGAAATAAGGAGAAAAATAACATCCCTTTTATGTATGCAAATTACATTTTGTATAGGAAAAACTAAGGAAATCTATATATCATCTAATACCCAAGCATGTCTACAAAACTTTGGCTTGCAAACCCTTTATTTATAAGTAATGCAAATTTACACATACAAATTACATTGAAGTGGCTAATTTTTAAATCTGGGACAATTATTTAAAAAAAGGCTGTGCTAATTGCTTATGACTGACAAGGTCTCTTTAGGGCCTTTCTGTGCTACTAAAGCTACTATGATTTCAGAATGTATTTAAAATGTTACTTTATACTGGTGTGTGTGTGTGTGTGTGTGTGTGTGTGTGTGTGTGTGTGTATGAAAATTCTGACTTCTTATGAACAGACTGGTCTTTCCCTTGGTCAAAGCAAATTTTCATTGAGAGTTTAGATTACTTCATTAGTTCTATTCTTATTACCTTTCTTTAAGAGGGCTTTCCTTTGTGTGGAAGATTCTCCCTTGGAAGGTGTGCAGGGCAAGGCAGTCTTCCTTCTCCAAAGACTTTCTTCTTTCATCTCTGCTCTAGGCTTCTCAAATGATTGCAGTGCTGGCTGAAGTTAGGAACTATGTGGATGTAGCAGCTCTTACAGTGTATGATTGGGCTCTTGATGCCAAGAAAGGATACAGCAAACCCAGCTTGCTAAGTGCAAGGGCATGGTTTTATAATGATGCATGACAGTCTTGGGACTGTTCACTGGAGGCTTTCAGCTTTCTTCCAGGCACATGGATTGCACTTCTGTCCTCTTAGGATTTGGTGTAATGATGTGACTATTTCCAAACAATGACTTGTGAACAGAAGTGTTATGCCACCACTCTGAGCAAGAACCTTTAATTGATGCAGTGAGACCCTTCAGAGATCTCTTCTTCTTGGCCACGGGGACTAGTAATATTTAGGATAGTGTCTTTTGTGTCACCCTGAGTCCTAGAAGGAGAACATAATAGAACAAAACACCCAGTGCAATTGCAGTAGGCACATAATATGAATCAGAAACAAACCTATGTTGTTTAAAGATGCTGATTTTTCACTTGTTACCAACCCAACTAAAGATAAGCAAGCTTATGGATGGGGGCTGCAATGGAAAATAGTCTCTTAAGTGGATTCATTACAGAATGCTTCTATTCAGCCAGAAACAGTCATGTGTCCACTGCTGAACAAATGCCATGAAGTCAGTAGCTGGTAATCTACTACAAGGACAGACAAAATTCTAAAAAAAAAATAATATTTTAATGGGGTGAATACTATTATACCCATATAAACAAAATGTTAAAGCAACTCAGAATAGATCTCAATAGTTCATCTTGGAAAATCCAGGAAAGGTTTCTGTTTCAGATTGGGTTCTGCATAAGTAGACTCTAAGACAGACACAGAACATGTTGAGTATGCAGTGATGGTGGATATCAAATTGAAAGGATCCAGGAGGACATTGCAAAGCCAGGAGGAGTTGAGAAGGACAGAACTAGAAACATGTCTGACAGTTCTCAAAGCAGAAAATAATGGAAGCTAAACAGGTCAGATTAAATCTCAGAAACGAAGATAACAAGGCAATGAAGTCTCAAAATAGTAACACTGCTGGGTGTGGTGGTGCATGCCTATAATCCCAGTTCTTGGCAGACTGAGACAGGAGGATTACAGGTTTGAGGGCATCTTCAGAAACTTTGCAGAATCCTCAGCAACTTAAAAAAAATCCTATTTCAAAATAAAAAAATAAAATAAAAATGCTGTAGTGTAGCTCAGAGGTAGAATGCCCCTGAATTTAATCCTCATTATCCCCAAAAAACAAGGAAAAAAAAACCAGTTCCACTATCAAAAGAAGGGGAGCCCAAGAGGACCTCAGTGAAGTAGGTGGTATTAGAGTAGTCAGAGAGGACTATGGAAGAGCCACTGTACATAGACTCCCAGTAACCACAGATGGGAAAAGATGAAGAAACCCAATGTAGAAGATAATGAAGAAAGTTCAAGGAGGCTAAAACTTGGATTCTGACATTAATATGTCATTCCAGAAGCCTTTCAGTAAGTAGGAAATGGGATTACAAGTCAAGTGAATGTGATAGTTTGGATCTGGAATGTCCCCTAAAGGCCCACATGTTAAAAGCTTGGTCCCAGCCATGGTGCTATTGGGAGGTAGTAGAGAGTTTAAGAGCTGGGGGACCTAGTGGGAGGTCTTAGGTCATTGGGACTACGCCATCTAAGAAGATATGGGAGCATAGACTCTTTTTTTTTTTTTTTTTTTTCAGTACTGGGGATTGAACTCAGGGGCATTCTACCTCCGAGCTATACCCCCAGTCCTATTTTTTATTCTTTATTTTGAAACAGAATCTCACTAAGTTGTGGAGTGCCTCACTATATAGCTAAGGCTGGCGGCGAACCTAGATCCTCCGGTCTCAGCCTGCCAAATGCTGGGATTACAAGCATGCGCCACCACGCCCGGCTGGAGCATAGACTCTTAATCTTCCTCTTTTTTCTTCATTTTCTGGCCAGAAAGTAAATTGGCCTCCCCTGGAGCACACTCCCACCATGATGTATGGAAAGCAACAGGGGCACTTATAGACTGAAACCTCCAAAACTATGAGCTAAAATAAACCTTTCCTGTCTTTAAACTGATTATCTTAGGTATTCTGTTACCATAATGTAAAGCTGGCTAACACAGGAAAGATTCAAATGGGCTTCCCAAACTTTACATCATGGCACAAGTAGGAGATTATTATTTTTATACAGTGCACTAGAGCAGATTAAACGCAGGCCATACCTGTGGCCAAAGGTGACAAACCCTCTGGGTACTAAGAGCCTGAGGGGACCAGTATCTGGGGAATTCTGAAACCCTGACAGGTAAAGCATCAGCATATCAGGTCATTCCAGGTGGGGAGCTCTGCACCAATACATATGGACCACTGTTTTGAGATGATCTGTAGTCATGTGTACATATATGTCACTGTCACTATAAATTACATTATGATGTGAGACCATAATGCACCAATAAAAGTATGGATATAGGGCAGCAAGGTTAAATGAAGACATCTTTTGTCCTCTCAAGGATAAAGAGACTGTGTCTCTATTCAGCAATAGAATAAGATACTACAGGCAGCAAACCATTAGAGAACAAAGAAATAATTGAAAAAAACAAAACCTGTACAGGTTTAAGGAAAGCACAAGGAGATTGGTGGAGAAGCTGCCCTAAAGCGAAAAAGTCTGTAACTCTGTCTATAAAACTGGATGGAAAAGAGAGAGGAGATGACTTAAAGGAAGGGCTTCAATGCAAGAATGAAGAGACATTTGGAAATGACAAGTGTTTTGGCGTGAAAGTAGAGTGTTAGGAGTATAATCTTAAACTGCAGGTGGTGATGTGTTCACATAGCACCTTGCATGCAGAGCTGAAATTGCTGGGTCCCATGAGCAGGAAGGAGTAACCCACAAGAGTTGTAGGGTTGCATAATTGCAGTTAGATAAGTTGATGTGAAGAGGAGATGAAACCAGAGCAATGTAGACAAGGAGGGAGTAATTACAAGGCTGCAACTGTACTCCAAGTGAGAACCAAAGGCATTGGTGAAAATAGAAGGACAAGAATGGGCTCAGATGATATTTAGTAGCTAGAAAGGACAGTCAGTGAATAGAGAAAATTGAATCGGGAGTGGATATTACAAAGAATGAACATATTGACCTAGTTAGCATACACACTTTATTAATCTAATGATAGATCACACGGGGTTTATAATATATTTGACTACTGATAATTATGAAAGGCACAGGAAGATTACAAAGACATAGAGTGAGACCCTCTAGCTCATTACACAGTCATTATCTCTTGCATTCAAATGGTTCCTTGATTTTTATATCCTCATGGAGCCCCTAGCTCTTTAAATTTGACCATTACATTGCTGTATTTCTGCACATTCTCTTTCATTGAGGAAAGGGTGTGCAATTTGGTTCTGGTTTGTTTTATTACCAAGGGATGTTTTTCAACCAGCAGTTACTTTATTAAAAGGAAAAAAAAAAGTAATGAGGTTAAAATCCCCCTGGTTTTTTAAAGCAATTGGAAGTAATCAATGTGCATTTGCAATCCGTTTCTAAATGTTCTCGGAAACCTCTGCTTTGACCGCTGCTGTGACCCATGTGATCCTAAGAGAAGTGGTTTTGGAGTGATGCCTTATGTGAACTGATCAGAGACTAAAGGAGCAAAAGGAGTTTGCGGCTCCTTTGAAAGAGTCAGCTGTGATCCTTAAGGAATAAGTAAGCAGAAGTAGAGATGCAAAATTTCTAAGCTGCTCTGATCTTTAGATTTAAGTGGAAGCCGATTTGCAAGCACAGCTCTGCATGCTGTGATGGTGTGCCCAGCAAGGCTATTCACATTAATTCTTCATTGATCTTTAGACTAAAGCAGAGGCCACACATTTCTGTTTCTTTCTCTCCTTGGAATTGCGGAAATTTCAATCACAATACCTTGTATCCTCTTCCAAATTTTTAACAGAATTAGTTGATTAAGCACCATGTTACTTCTATAGAGGAGGCGTATTAAGCTGCCCTTGCAAGAAGATGGGCCTACCAGCCCCAAACAGAAAGGTAAGAAGGAGACTAACAAAAGATGCCATTGCTCAGCAGAACCTGCCACTTTGCTCAGAAAGACGTATTTCCTATCCCAGCTAGGCTATCACTCTCAAGCATTTAGCTAGTGGCCTGGGATTTATGAGAACACTTGAATGCTACAAAAATACTAGCACTGTTTTGAGTACAGAGAAGGGCCCTAAAAAACATTTATTTTCATTATTTTTTTCATGAAAGGACTACCATCAATAGTAAGATTTGTCCACTAAAAAACCCCTCCATCACTTACCAAAACCTGAGAGAGACTGGGTTCCAATTATACCCCACTGCATTAACAAAAACAACCCCACTTCTCACTCAAAGTCTACTTTAGTGGTTGCATTCTTCAAAATCATCATTTATATTTTTATTCTTTTATTTGTATAGCTCTTTTTGTTTGTTTGTATGTCATCACTCTCAAGCCTTATCCCTTGCAAAATGGGATGGAACTCGAGAAGTTATTTTTTAAAGCTTGTACTGAGAAAAAAAAAAGCCAGAAGCAAGATTCAGAAACTCCATTCCTGTGACCAAAGTAGGATGTTTCAAATCCTCACTTTCGCAAACATTTTACATTTCAAACGTTTTCATATGCATTATCCTAATTGATCCTCACCCACATCTTTTGAGATACAGAAAGCACAGAATATTTAATCCCCAAATCACAGACAAAAGAATGGAGATCAGAGTGTTGAAAGTTTTGCTCAGATTCACAGAAACAGGACTAGACTTGGATCTTCTACAGCTGTGTCCACTTTCTGCCTAGTATACTGGAATGGAATGCACAGAAGAGAGAACAAGAGGCGGCCCACTTCTCTTGGTAAATTCACTCCTGTATCTTCACTTCTGCACAAGTGTAAATGTTCCAGATCAACCCTCCTTTTCCTCCACCCTTCCATTATTCCTCCTGGAGCCAAATAATGAAAGCAGGAAGCCTCCCCAGTAGAAATACTTCAGTTCCTTCCTTTCCAGACTCCAAATTCAATCTTCTCTGTCTCCATTTCAAAGGACCCATTGCAATAAGGCCTTTTAGTCTTTTTGTTAGACTTTTCTAAAGCCTCTCTTCACATCTTTTTTCCCTTCATATTTTTTTTAACAAGAATTCACTAAAGGGTGAATTCTGGGTCACTCAAAGGTTAGCAGGGAGAGGAGAGGGCTGTGATCATATTCAAATCCCAGCCCATCAGAGACTGATCAAGTTGGACCTAGATGAACCCCCTCCATTTAATTAAGGGTTGGCTATGTTAGTACCTTTGGCCCACAGGAACACAGCAGAGTGCTATTGTTAAAAACCAAAAATAATTATTTGGAAGCAGAACTAAAATCTTTACATCTGTCTGAACCCCTGTTGATTTACAACCATAAGGTAATTTCCTTCAACTAACTTAATTCCTATTTCCCGTTCAATTCCCTTGTGCTTTTTAACTAATGTTTTAATTCCCCTTTGTGCTCTCCGGTGCCACCAAATCAAAGCAAAATTTATCTTTCTTTCATTTGCCAGAGCCCAGCAAATTTGGAAGGGGAAAATTACTAATAAAGGACAAAGGATTCTAAAGAAAACGTATTGTTTCATTTCAGTGACTTGGAACAGAGTACAAAGAAGCCTAATCATTATATTAAATCAAAGGAATGTAAATCACATTATTCACATTCATAAATTGCTGACAACATGTGGCTTTTGAAAAGCTTGGAATGGCAAGGCATCTTGGTGGAAGGTGGAGGGAGGGATGTAGTCTGAAAGTGAGTAACCCTTGTAGATAGGAGTAAGAGTTTTGCCATTTTTCTTCCCTTTTCTCACAAGGCAGCCATCTTACAGAGAAACCTCAGCCTGGCTCTCAGGCTGCTGACATCTCAGCTTCTCACAATCAGGAACTAGGAGATGGCCGGAGTCCTGAGCATCCTGCTGGTTGAGATGACTCCTGTTGTAGATTGACAGCCTGTGTCATCTTAGAGAGTATTGACTTGAGGGCTGGAAATATATTTCAGCCAGTACAGCTAATTTGCAAATACAGAATCCATGAATAGTAAAGTCAGCTGCATTATCATGATCATGATTAATCACCAATGATGTAAACAAAGTAGTCATTATTGATCCCAGTTTACAGCTGATACACAGGCCCAGTAAGGCTACAGCATTACAGAGCGGGCCAGAGCTAGTACTGAACTTCACACTCCAGGGGCAGCTTTTTCATCCCTATCTGTGTAAAAGTACCATCAGGGTTGGTGAAACAGCCCTATAGTGAGAAGCCTCACTGTGCTGAAAAAGTTCAACCAGTTTTTATGTGTGGTATTCACTCCCACTCCTTTCTCCAAAGTGATTCTCCTTAAGGATACTCATAACCTGTTCATAAACAGAACTAGTATCTACCCTTAAGGGATGAGTAATCAGTGTTTTAGGTTGGGAATGTGTCTCAGTTGCAGAGTGCTTGCCTTTCATGCAGGATGCTCTGGGTTCAATTCCCAGCATTGCAAAATAATAATAATAATAATAATAATAATAATAATAGCAACAACAACAACAATAGAATAGGTTTTTGTTTGGTTTGATTTTGAGTTTATTTTTTGTTTGTTGTATTAGGGATTGAACCCAAATGCATTCTACATTTGAGGTACATCCCCAGTCTTTTTATTTTTTATGTTGAAACAGGGTCTAAGTAAGTTGCTAAGGATCTTGCTAAATTGCTGAGGCTAGCCTCAAACCTGGGTTCCTCCTGTTTCAGCCTCCCAAGTACTAGGATTACAAGCATAAGCAATTGCACCCAACTATGAGCACAGTTTTTATGAAGTCAATCGTTTAACTGACATAAACAAAAATTAAGTAATCAGAAAAAGAATGTTTTTTCCATCCTGGGAAGGAAACTCACATTGACTGAGTGCCTAAATGTATCCATCTTCATGCTGAAGGAAAAGGTAAGTAATAGTACAAAATATGTCCACCACAAGCAAAGCACTGAACTAGACATTATACATACATTTTTTTCATCCATGCTTCACAGTAACCTTATAAAAACAGAGTACTTATCAATTTTATTTTATGCATAAATAAACAGATACACAGAGTAGTTAAATAGAATTTCCACTCAAAATTATTCAACTCCAAAATTCTTATTCTTCCTGGGATGTAGTAATGCAGAAATCCACTTGGATCACCTCTGAGCAAGCATCAAACCTGTAGACAAGCTCCTTTCATATTAGCATTGGTATCCTGAGCATTTCTGAGCAAGTTCCAAGTCTTCTCTATCTTGTTTCTCACTAATAATGCTGGTCACATTTGTTATCTCTCTGCCTCATAGCAGTTTTTTTTCTTTTTATTTATTTATTTATTTTTTAATTCTCTGAAAACCATGAAGAGATCTGAAAAAGACATGGGCTAGAGAAATGCATGACAACATAAATTTTCAAGCTAATCACTGGATTCTGTACAGAAATAAGTTACCATTACCTAAAGACAGACATTCCTGGGGGTGGGGAGACTAGGGAGACAGTTGTGTTGTCAAAGAACATAAAATCTCAGTTATGCAAGAGGAATGAATTCAAGAGACCTATTATCATGCTAAGAGAACACATTTTAATTGTTCTCACCACAAAAAGCAATAATAACGTGAAGTAAGGTAATATACATCCTAATTAGCTTGATTTAGCCATTTGACAATGTACACATGTGTCAAAATATCATGTTGAACATTATAAATAAATAAAAATTTTGTCAATTAAAATAAATAAATGAAGAGAGAGGGATTTCATATAACCTTTAGCAAACTCCCTGTAATTAAGTAATAGTACTATTTTATCCTCTTTGGTCTAGTAACTACTACTAATTCTAAATACTCATGAAACTTCAGGGTAAATTTGAATAATTCTTTATATAATAAATGCACCTGCTACAAGTTTCCATATTTTATTTAGGTAAACAACTGAAATATTAACATAAGTAATTCCAAAACCATTCATGGTCTCAGCAGTGGTTACAATATTAATTTCTCGTATCAAAGCTACAAACTTCTAACTCAAGTCCATGAAAATCCAGTTTAACTGTACCGAAATGAACAGCCTGCAGCTCTGTGGAAATTGGAATATGGATCAGACCGTGCAAACCCTTGTACTGCTGCTAAAGAGAGAGTGCTACAAGGACAAGAGTAGCAAGCTTTATTGAATTCTCCCAGGTACCAATCTCATGCTGTACTATCCAACAATCACTACAGCTTTTTAGATAGGTATTATTATCCCCATTTTAGAGATGAGGACGCTAACCTCAAGAAGACTGATATTTTAAGGACTAAAACTAAGGAACTAGAACAGACTAATTCTGAATACACAGACAGAATCAAATTTTGAGTTTACAGTACTGAGGACTGGCCATTAAAGCATGGCGATCTTACCAAGGCACCAAGGTGCCTCTCCCAGTGAAGCCTGAATCACATATACAACTTTGTCATTACATTCAGAAAAAAATGTCTAAAAATTGGCTGTGTGTGTGTGTATGTGTGTGTGTGTGTGTGTGTGTGTGTGTGTGTGTGTGTCTAATGACTTTTATCATATCTCCATTCCTAGCTCTTCTATGTCTAACAATTAATTTAAGATTCTAAAATAACTTGTTTAAATAAAAAACAGTTTTAGACTAGTATCTCCCTAAGTTAGTATTTCACTAGTCATATCCATCACTAAGCCTACAAACTACTTTGCAAATGGATATTCTCAAATGGAAGGAACTCTGGAAATCAGTTAGCTCATGAGATGGCTCCATACAGCTCCACAGCCATAAAACAAAAAGCAATTGATCAGGCCTTCCCTTTTTCCCCCACCAATTTTTTAAAAAGCATATGAACAGAGACGAAAGAAATTTGCTTACACTTTTTTTAGTTGTAGGTCTTCTGAAGAGGGTTAATTTGAACAAAGGGATTCTTGACCAGAATGTATGTGAAAAAGTTGAGACCAAGAGTGTTAAAAGAAAGTATACAGCACAGCCAGGTGTGGTGGCGCACACTTGTAATCCCAGCATTTGGGAGACTGAGACCAAAAGATCCGGGTTCGAGGCCAGCCTCAGCTACCTAGTAGGCACTCCGCAACTTAGTGAGACCCTGTTTCAAAATAAAGAATAAAAAATAGGGCTGGGGGTATAGCTTGAAGGTAGAACACCCCTGAGTTCAATCCTCAGTACTGCAAAAAAAAAAAAAAAAAAAGGAAAAGAAAGAAAGTATACAATTTTATACAGCCAAGTAAAAGAAAGTAAGAGCTGGAATCCAGAATGATCCCAAGTTGAGCTTTCTTCTCTGGTACTGATAATGAGAGAGGTGATTGGGGGGGGGAGGAGAAGGAAGAGGAGGAAGAGGAAGAAAGAGAGAAGCTGAGAGGAGAGGAGGACAGGGGAGGGAGAAGAGGAGAGGAGATGGAAGGGAGGGGGGAGGGAGATAGGGACGGGGATGGGGATGGAAAGGAGGAGGAGGAGGAGAAAGAGGAAAGGTGCTTCACAAATTAAAGGTAAGCCCATTTGTAGGCACATCCAATGTATCTGAACTGGAATTATTTGGGGGTTTGCTTGCTCTTTTCCATTTCAGTTTAAGTCAGTTCTCAAAAGATCCTCCCAAGGGAGAAAAATAATTACAAAATATTAGCAAACAAGCCCAGGAAGTTCCATGATGCACATAGACTGTTCATTTCAGAAGACCAGCAAATCAGTCATGAGCTAGGAAATTACTTGCTAAAGTTCAGCATGCTTCCAGAGAAATGGAATATGATTTTTATTGTGATTCAAGTGCTATGGTGTGGACAAAAAATAAACAGGATATATAAAGATACATAAAGATACATAAAGGTGATGCCAAAATCTTTACTTTCATTATCACCCAAAACAAGAGGGTGGATAGGCCAAGAAGAATTTTCCAGCCTAAGTAGGTAAAAAATGAAAAACAGATAATAGGAAATATTAAAAACTCAAGGACAAATGCTCAGTGCTATTTTTAGTCTTCATTTTGATAACATATTTTAAAAGGTCAACTGTGATATGAAGTATGCATCATTTATGGTGGAAGATAAAAAACTAAATTGGGTTGGGGAAGGAAGTTGTTCAAGATTGCTTTTGAAAATTAGGTGTTCAAATCAGCAAAGGTCAGTGACATGTATTTGGGGTGGGCCAATTGCTTCAAAACTGTCAATGAAGAGGTACTTCTTTAAAAGAGGTAGAAGAGGATTACAATTGATAAATAAAATCAGATAATATTTTTGATACATGGTGCTATGGTTTGGATCTTAAGTGTCCCCAAGGGCCTATGTGCTGAAGGCTTGTCCCCAGCCTGTAACACAACTGGAAGATGGTAGAACCTTTAGGAAGTGGAGCCTCATGGATAGAAGTTTGGTCACTGGGAGCATGCCCTTGAAGGGGAAACTGGGACTACAGGCCCTTCTCCCTCTCTCTTTCCTTCCTGCCTACCATAAGGTGAGGAGTCCTTCATTACATGCTCCCATCATGATACATTCTGTTGCCATGGGCTCAAGGCAATGGAGCCAAGTGACCATGAGTTGAAATCTCTGAAACTATGAGCCAAAATAAGCCTTTCCTATTTCTAGTTGTTTATCTCAGATATTTGTCACAGCAAAGAGCTGATGAACACACATGGGAAGGTTTCTAAAATGATGACATATTTATTGACAAAAAAAAAAACATAAAATAGAAGACATAATTAATTTGACTTTGTCAAGAATAAATTGTCAAGAGCCCAAGATGGCAACTGAGAGAAACACTTCGTCTCAGGTGCTATAAAATTTGAATCAAAACTGCAGCAAAAGCAGCTTCTTGTCTGAGGAAAGAAGCAAAAAAGTGAACAATGTAACAAAAATTGAAGCGCAGCTAAACAAAACCCAGAAAACAGACCAGGGAGGGCAAAGGAGCCCACACACACGGCAGTGGTGGGGGCCACAGTGGCCACCATTGAGCCACCTGCTCAGAGCGGGGTCTACAAGCACTGAGGTATCTAACAACCTCCTGCATACCCACAACCAGATGTGGAGTAAGCAACTATAGAACCCCACACCCTAATCAGGCGGCATATCTCCACATGATCCACAGTAGCTGGAATGCCTGGGATGACCAGCTTAAGCCGGCAGCAGGGACACCCCAGCTCACTTCTACCTCCAGAGAGAGAATAGCACTCAATTAGATTGAACCAGAGAGGTGAACCACCAGAAAGGACTGCCAGACACCAAGGATAAACTCATCTCAGCAGATAAAAGAAATAGCTCAACACATCCCACATTGAGGCTTAAAAGCACAGAGGATACAAGCTGTTCTACTCATAATTCTGAGACAAATCCCCATAATAGAAGCAACAAATGGACCCTAGAATTCAACACCTGAAACCTACCAGTGGTACCATTGCAGTGGGCAGAAGGAGCCCTAGAATAATCACAACTCAGTACAAGATACTATTCACAGAGAGAGAATAGAAATAAGAAACCTGTAAATTGAGAGAAAGCTAGCAAAACAGCAAAGATATAAACTTAAGGACAGGGAAATCATGGGAAGGAAAAATAGCAAGGAAACAATGAGCTACTACAATCCCACAATAATAGAACTCACCAATACAGAATTGCAGATATTACCAGAAGAACAATTCAGATCTTTAAGAGTAGAAATAATACAAGATTTCCAAAAAGAATGCAGAGAGAGCTGGAAAGAAAAAAGGAACAAATAGACAAAGAATCTGACACCCTGTACAGGAATTAAAGAGAAGCCATGAGGGAAGTGAGGGATGTGAAACATACAATAATTAGACCACATGGGAAATAAAATATCACTCTTAGAAGATGATCAATCTAAAAATGAATGCACAATACATAATTTAGGAAAAAAAATTCAACAGCATGAATTGGACATCAATGAAATCTGGGCCAATTTTAAAAGAGCTAAGCTAAGAATAATAGGCATAGAAGAGGGATTAGAAGTTGAAACTAATGAAATCAACCATCCTTTCAAAGAAGTAATATCAGAGAATTTTCCAAACACAGAAAGAGAAGTTGACACAGGTACAGGAAAGACTTAGAACTCCCTCTACACAAGATCAAAGAAAAAGTTCGCCATGCCACATAATAATCAAATTGACTAATGTAGAGGCTAAGGAAAGAATATTAGAGGAAACAAAAGAAAGGCCAAGTGACATTTATAGAGGCAAACCAATTCGAATTCCTCTAGACCTCCCAAACCAAGTCATGAAAGCCAGGAGGACCCGGAGGGACATATTCCAAACTCCACAAGAAAATAACTTGCAGCCAAGATTCTCCTACCCAGCAAAACTATCTCTCAAAATTGACAAAGAAAACCTTTCATGACAAACAGAAGCTGAATTTATGTCTTCCAAACCAGCACTAGAGAAAATACCAAAGAGATTAAACAAAGAAGAACTAACAAATAAATATCAGAACCAGAGAAACAATAACTTCCAGGAAGCAAACAACTAAGAAAAAAAAAGAACAAACACTACCTCAAACAGAAGTCAAAACTCAAATGTTTGGAATTAAAAATCATCTCTCAATAATCACACTGAATATAAATGGCCTCAACTCCCAAAAAAAAGACACAAGGTGGAAAAATAGATTAAAAATTAAATCTATCTATATGCTACCTGCAAGAAACAAACTTTACAAAGATTCCCACAAACTAAAGTGGAAGGGCTGGGGAAAGGTAATCCATGCCAATGGAACTTGAAGATAAGCAGGAAGAAGTAGCAACTATGATATCAGATAAATTAGACTTCAAGCCTAAGCTTATCAGAAGAGGCAAAGCAGGTCATTTTTACTAGTAAAATGAGCAATACAACAAGAGGAAATAACAATAGTCTACATTTATGCCCCAAATATAGGTGCAACCACTTTCATAAAGCAAACTCTTCATGATATAAAGTCACACATAGATCCCAATACAATAATACTGGGAGAATTAAATACTCCTCTCACATCACTAGTCTAATCTTCTAGACAAAAGGTAAGTAAAGATGCCTCAGACCTAAAGAATACCATAATCCAAATGGACCTATTAGACACATATAGAATATTTCACTCAACTACAACTGAATTCACATTTTTCTCAGCTCCCTATGGAATCTTCTGCAAAATAGACCACATTCTGGGCCACAAAATGAGCACTGGAAATTTTTTAAAATGTAGCATAATTCCCTGTGTCTTTTCAGACCACAATGGAATGAAACTAGAAATCAACTATAAGAAGAACCAGAGTAACCATGTAAACACATGGAGACTGAACACCACACTGCTGAATGATAAATGGGTCATAGAAGAAGTAAGAGGATAAATAAAAAAATTTCCTAAGAAACCAACAAAAACAGAGACACAACATATCAAAACCTCTGGGACACCTTGAAGGCAATACTAAGAAGAAAATTTATATCACTGAGAAAATTTATAGCTCACGTAAGAAGAACAGAAAATCAGCAAATAAATAACTAATGACACAGCTCAAAGCACTGGAAAAACAAAAACAGTCTAACCCCAAAGCCAGCAAAAGACTTAAAATTATTAAATCAGAAATTAATGATGTAGAGAAATAAAAAAATACAGAATATCAACAAAACCAAAAGCTAGTTTCTAGAAAAAATAAACAAGAGTAGATAAACCATTAGCCAACCTAAGAAAGAGAAAATCAACCCAAATTACCAAAATAAGAAATGAAAAAGGTGATATTACTGCTGACAGTGTGGAAATCCAGAAGATCATCAGAAACTACTTTGAAAAACTATACTCCAACAAAATGGAAAATCTAAAAGAAATTGAAAAATTTCTAGATGCATACAACCTGCCTAAATTGAGTCAAGACAATATAGAAAACTTAAAGCGACCAATAGCAATCAAAGAGATAAAAGCAGCAATAAAGATTTTACCATCAAACAAAAGCCCTGGGCCAGATGGTTTTCCAATTAAATTTTATAAAAATCTTTAAAGAAGAGCTAACCCAATACTCCTCAATGTATTCCACAGAATAGAAAGAAACAGGACTTTCTCAAACACATTCTATACAGCCAACATCATATTAATACCAAAGCCGAATAAAGAAAGCTCAAGAAAAGAAAATATAGGCCAATATCAATGATGAGCTTAGATGCAAAACTGCTAAACAAAATACTAGAAAGGCACATTCAAACCACATCAAGAAAATTATACACCATGTCCAAGTTGGGTTCATCCTGGGAATGCAAGGCTGGTTCAATATACAGAAAACAATCCATGTAATTCACCACATAAACAGAATCAAAGACAAAAATCACATGATCATTTCATTAGACACTGAAAAAGCATTTGATAAAATACAACACCTATTCATGCTAAAAGTACTGCAGAGAATTGGAATAGAAGAAACATACCTCAACATCATAAAGGCAATATACAATTGGTCCACAGCCAACATCATATTAAATGGGGAAAAACTGCAAGAGTTCCTACTAAAAATAGGAACAATATAAGGATGTCCATTATCACCACTTCTATTCAATATAGTACTTGAGACTGTAGCCAGAGCAATAAAGCAAGAGAAGAAAATCAAAGGCATACAAATAGAAAAGAAGAACGAAAACTATCCCTTTTTTGCAGATGACATGATAATATACTTAGAAGACTCAACAAAGGCAACCAAAAACCTTATAGAACTGATCAACAAATTCAGCAAAGTGTCTGGATATAAAATCAATCTTTAAAAATCAGAAGCTTTCCTGTGTATCAACCATAAATCCACTAAAAATGATATCCAGAAAACAATTCCACTCACAATAGCACCCCAAAACACAAAATACTTAGGGATAAACCTAACCAAAGAGGTAAAAGACCTCTATAAGGAAAACTATAAAAATTTGAAAAAAGAAATAGATGAAGACCTTAGAAGATGGAAAGATCTTCCATGCTCGTGGATAGACAGAATAAGTATCATCAAAATGGCCATCCTCCCAAAACTGATCTACAGATTCAATGCAATACCCATGAAATTACCAAGGTCACTCCTCACACACATAGAAAAATCAGACCTTAAATTCATTTGGAACAACAAAAACCCCAGAACAACCAAACTAGTTCTTAGCAACAAGAACCATGCAAGAGGTAACACAATACCTGACTTCAAACTCTACTACAAAGCCATAGTAAGAAAAAAAAAAAAGCAGCATGATATTGGCACAAAAACAGACACATAGACCAATGGAGCAGAGTAGAAGACTCAGAAATAAACCCACACACTTACAGTCAATTGATTTTTGAGAAAGGAGCCCAATATATATATACTGGAAAAAAACATAGCCTTTTCAACAAATCGTGTTGGCAAAACTGTTTAACAATATGCAGGAAAATGAAAATGAACCCCACTTTCTCACCATGCACAAGAGTCAATTCAAGATGGATCAAAGACCTGTAAGTCAAGCCAGAGACATTGCAGCTACCTGAAGAGGGCCTAGGCCCAACATTTCAACACATAGGCACAGGTAAAAACTTCCTCAACAAGACCCCAAATGCACAAGCAACCCAGGAAGATCAATACATGAGATTGCATTAAACTGAAGAGCTTCTGTGCAGCAAAGGAAACTATCAAGAACCCCAACAGAGATTCCACCGAATGGGAGAAAATTTCTGCTAGCTACTCCTCCAATAGAGGACTAATATCTAGAATGTACAGAGAACTCAAGAAACTCACAACTAAGAAAGGAAATAACCCAATCAAAAAATGGGGAAAAGATCTAAATAGACACTTCTCAAAAGAAGAAATACAAATCGCCAATAAACATATGAGGAAATGTTCAACATCATTAGCAATCAGAGAGATGGAAATAAAAACTGCCCTGAGATTTCACCTGACCCCAATTAGAATGTCAATCATCAAAAACACAAATAACAACAAATGCTGGCAAGGGTATGGAGAAATGGGAATGCTAATACATTGTTGGTGGGATTGCAGATTAGTGCAACCACTTTGGAAAACAGTATGGAGGATCCTCAGACAAATGGCAATGAACCTACCATATGATTCAGCAATATCACTTCTGGGTATCTAGCCAAAAGAATGGAAACACAACTATCACACCAATGCATATGTATCTATGTTTATAGCCACACAATTCAAAATTGAATTGGAGGGGGAGCCAAGATGGCATCTGAGTGAAATACCTCTCCTCAGGTGATGTGAGCTCGAATCAAATCTGCCATAAAAGCACTTTCTTGATGCAAGAAAAAAGGCAAAAAAAAGCAAACAAAGCAATAAGAATTGAAATACAGCTGAAGAGACCTCAGAAAGCTGACCAGGGAGAGTAAAGGAACCCGTCCATGCTGCAGCGGCACCACGCCATGGAGCGGCGGCAGCCATTAAGCTGTAGCCTGACACGGGGGTCTGTTAACACCTCTGCGGACCCAGCGACCAGGCATTGAGTAAGCGACTCCAGAACTTCACATCCTAACCAGGTGGAGCATCCCCCCACCTTCCACAGTGACCAGAATGCGTGGTACGACCAGTCTAAGCCCCCGAGGGACCACCCCAGCTCACCTTTAGCACCAGAGCCGGAGCAGCAATCAACTATACTGCAGAGCTTGAATCAAAAGTGCTGCAAAAGCAGCTTCTTGATGGAAAGAAAGGAAAAAAAAAAGCAGCAAAAAAGTGAAGAAAGCAACAAAAGCAGCTGAATAGAACCCAGGGAGAACAAAGAAGCCAGTGTGCACCTTGAATCAGTGGCTGCCATTTTGCCAGTCACCATTTTTCCAGTTGCCCAGACCTTCAACAACCTCCTGCACACCCAGTGACCAGGAGTGGAGTAAGCAACTACGGAAATCCACACCATAATCTGATGGCATATCCCCGCAGGATCAACAGTGATCAAGAAGACCTGGGACAATCATTTTAAGCCTGCACCAAGGACACCCAGGTCACCCTTCCCACTGGAGTCAGAGCAGCAGGGATCTGTAAGTTAAATTGTACCCCCGTATGCGGGGGCACCTATACAAAGGACAGACTCAGTCACCTGCCCTTCTAGCGATTAGATAGTAACAGAAGTGTGGGAAGAACCCAGTGCACACAGGGCATAGAGACCTTCTGGGCACACTGGAAAATGCCCGGCATTTAGGCTGCACTTCCACCACCAGCAAAGGCAGAGAGAGAGATGCAGACAGGCCCTGCAGAGAGCTCAGAGACACAAGCTTGCAGCGGGAGAGGCATCAGCGGAACTTCCAGCCTGCACTGACAGAGAGAGCAAATAAGAATACCAGAGACATGCTAGAATATCTAATAGAGTGGGCAGATATTTAAAAGCTGAAAATAACCATGCAGATCCAAAAGGGCTGCAGAGGCCAACTCAGCTCTGTACTTAAAAACTAGCAGGGGTTTTTTTTGTTGCTGTTGTTTTGTGTGTGTGTGTGTGTGTGTGTGTGTGTGTGTTCTGTTTTATTTGTTTTTACTCTGTTTTCATTTTTTATTGCCTTGATTTGTCTATCTTTGTTTGGATGATTCGTTGCTTTGTTATTTTTTGCTCAGTTTGTTGACTCTCATCCTTCTCCCTTTTATAAGTTTCCCTCCCTCTTTCCCATCTATATTCTTCTCCTCAACACTTTTTCTTTTCTTTTTTCTTTTTCCTTCTTTCCCTGTCTCATATCAAGACCATCTCATACTACCACACCTAAAATTCTACATTGACTACCAGAATTCCCCAACATATCCACTATCTCTAATCTTTATCATATATCACCTCAACACACTCAACCTCTAATTCTACTGGACTTTACCATATTCTTGCATTGATCACTGGGACTTCTCACTCAACCTTTACCACTGAACACAACCTGTACCTGTATATACCTCTAAACCCCCACTGCGGAGACTGGACAAGAAAGCTTGCAAGAGCAGCAAAAATAGAAATTTAAGAACAGGGAAATCATGGGAAGGAAAAATAGCAAAGAAACAATAAGCCACCACAACCTCACAATAACAAAACTCAACAACACTGAATGGCAGTGATTACCAGAAGAACAATTCAGATCTTTAATAGTAGAAACAATACAAAACTTCCAGAAAGAATGCAGAGAGAGGAGAGAGCTGGAAAGAAATAAAGGAACAAAGAAACAAAGAATCTGACACCCTGATCAGGAATCAAAGAGAAGCCTTGAAAGAAATGAAGGATTTGAAAGATGAAATAATTGAAGTGAAAGCATCAATACAAACTATAAACAGTAGATTAGACCACATGGAAAATAGAATATCACTCTTAGAAGACGATCATTCTAAAAATGAATCCATAGTACATAATCTAGAAAAAAAATTGACAGTATGAAATCTTAGCTAACCTAAGAATAATAGGCATAGAAGAGGGATTAGAAGTTGAAACTAATGGAATAAATAATCTTTTCAAAGAAGTAATATCAGAGAATTTTCGAAACATAGAGAAGTTGACACACAGGTACAGGAAACATACATAACTCCCTCAAGACAAGACCAAAAGAGGTTCACCACGCCATATAATAATCAAGATGACTAATGTAGAGGCTAAGGAGAGAATTCTAAAGGCAGCAAAAGTAAAAGGCCAAGTGACATTTAGAGGCAAACCAACTACAATCACTCCAGGCCTCCCAAATCAAGTCATGAAAGCCAAGAGGGGCTGGAGTAACATATTCCAAACTCTGAAATAAAATAACTTGTAGTCAAAACTCTCTCTCAAAATTGGTGGGGAAATAAAAAACCTTCCATGACAAACAGAAACTGAATTTATGTCTTCCAGACCAGCACTAGAGAAAATATTCAAAGAGATTAACTCCAAAGAAGAACTAACAAGTAAACTTCAGAACCAGAGAAACAATAATTTCCAGGAAGCAAACAACTAAACAAAGAAAAATAAACACTACCAGAAACAGAAGTCAAAACTCAAAATGTTAGGAATTAAAAATCATCTCTCAATAATCACACTGAATATAAATTATCTCAACTCCCCAATAAAAAGGCACACCGTGGCAAAATGGATTAAAACCCAGAATCTATCTATATGCTGCCTGCAAGAAACATATCTTATAAGCAAAGATTCCCACAAACTAAAGGTGAAGGACTGGAGTAAAGTAATCTATGCCAATGGAACTCGAACAAGCAGGAGTAGCAGATAAATTAGACTTCAAGCCTAAGCTTATCAGAAGAGACAAACAGGTAATTTTCTACTAGTAAAAGGAACAATCCAGCAAGAGGAAATAACAATTATCAACATTTATGCCCCAAACATAGGTGCAGCCACTTTCATAAAACAAACTTTGCATGATATAAACTCACACATAGATCCCAATACACTAATATTGGGAGACTTCAATACTCCTCTCACATCACTACACTGATCTTCTAAACAAAAGGTGAGTAAGATGCCTCAGAACTAAATAATTCCATAAACCAAATGGACTTATTAGACACATATAGACTTTTTCACCCAATTACAGCTGAACAGCTGAATTCACATTTTTCTCAGCTGCACATGAAATCTTCTCCAAAATAGACCACATTCTGGGCCACAAATCGAGCACTGGCAAATTCAAAAAATGTAATATCATTCCCTGCATCTTTTCAGACCACAATTGAGTGAAACTAGAAAACAACTTTAAGAAGACCCAGAGTAACCATGTAAATACATGGAGACTAAACACCACACTGCTGAACGACGATTTGGTCATAGAACAAGGAGAGAAATTAAAAAATTCCTAGAAACCAATGAAAACAGAGAAACAACATATCACAACCTCTGGGATACTTTGAAGGCAGTACTAAGAGGAAAATTTATAGCACTGAGTGCTCACATAAGAACAGAAAATCACCAAATAAATAACCTAATGACACAGCTCAAAGCACTCAAAAAACAAGAACAGTCTAAGCCCAAAGCTAGTAAAAGATAGGAAATTATGAAAATCAGAGCAGAAATTAATGAAGTAGAGAATTTTAGAAAAAAAGCAATACAGACAGCTGGGCGTGGTGGCACATGCTTGTAATCCCAGCATTTGGAAGGCTGAGACCAGACGATCCGGGTTTGCGGCCAGCCTCAGCTACCTAGAGAGGCACTCCGCAACTTAGTGAGACCCTGTTTCAAAATAAAGAATAAAAAATAGGGCTGGGGTCATAGCTCAGAGGTAGAATGGCCCTGAGTTCAATCCCAAGTACCGCAAAAAAAAAAAAAAAGACAATACAGAAAATCAACAAAACCAAAAGCTGGTTTCCTGAAAAAACAAACAAGATAGATAAACCATTGTCCAACCTAACCAAATGAAAGAGAGAATCAACCCAAGCTACCAAAATAAGAGACAAAAAAGGGGATATTACCACTGACAGTATGGAAATACAGAGGATCATCAGAAACTATTTTGAAAAACTATACTCCAACAAAATGGAAAATCTAGAAGAAATCAAGAGATTTCTAGACACATATAACCTTCCTAAATTGAGTCAAGAAGATAGAGAAAACTTAAACTGACCAATAGCAATCAAAGATATAAAAAGAGGAATAAAAAGTTTACCATCAAACAAAAGCCCAAGGCCAGATGGTTTTCAAAGTGAATTTTATAAAACATTTATAGAAGAGCTAATCCCAATACTCCTCAAACTATTCCATGAAACAGAAAGGAATGGGACCCTCCCAAACACATTCTATGAAGCAACATCACATTAATACCAAAGCCAAATAAAGACAGCTCAAGAAAAGAAAACTATAGGCCTATATCATTGATGAACCTAGATGCAAAACTGCTAAACAAAATACTAGCAATGCGCGTTCAAAACCACATCAAGAAAATTATACACCATGATCAAGTCAGGTTCATCCCAGGGATGCAAGGCTGGTTCAACATATGAAAAATAATCCATGTAATTCACCACATAAACAAAATCAAAGACAAAAATCACATGATCATCTCAATTGACACTGAAAAAGCATTTTACAAGATCCAACACCCATTCATGCTAAAAGCACTGCAGAGAATCAGAATAGAAGGATCATACCTCAACATCATAGAGGCAATATACAATAGGCCTACAGAAAACATCATATTAAATGAAGAAAAACTGCAAGAGTTCCTACTAAAAACAGGAACAAGACAAGGATGTCCATTATCACCTCTTCTGTTCAATATAGTACTTGAGACACTTAGCCAGAGCAATAAGGCAAGAGAAGGAAATCAAAGGGGTAAAAATAGGGAAAGAAGAACTAAAACTATCCCTTTTTGCAGATGACATGATACTATACTTAGAAGACTCAACAAAGTCAGTCAGAAAACTTATAGAACTGATCAACAAATTCAACAAAGTGTCTGGATACAAAATCAATCTTCAAAAATCAGAAGCACAGTCCAGTCATTCTAATTAAATAGTATTTTTTAAAGAAAAATGGTGTGCATTCATTAACAACATACTAAGTGAGGCAATTTAAACTAATGCTACTAATGCTGGTGAAACAAATTCAAATGAGAAATCAAACAGCAATAAAAATTAAAAAGCAAAGTTATTATAGCTTAAAAGTTGGGAATTCAATCCTTTCATTTTATCTATACAAAGTATAAATAGACCCTGTGAGCATCCTCCAAGGACAGGGCTAGTGCATACAAGTGACCTTAGGCAAGGAATAGGAAAGAGGATCTCATTTGAGTCCCTTATTTTACACTTTCTTAGCCTAGATCTTAATTTTTCTGGCCCTCAGTTTCCTTCTTTGCTGCATACAGTGAGTTGCCTCTGGAACTGGGTACAGAGATTTATGTAAGCAAGTACACTATGTCAACTGTAAAGCCAGCACTTTCCATCAACCAAAAGGCCTGCAGTTCCTGGCACATAATGGGTGATTAATAAATCTGACTCTAGTCCCAGAGCTCTGGGCCTTTATAGTGTAAAGGCAAACATGAGACTACTCCTGGCATCAAGATTATCTCCTATATTTCACTTCAAATGCTTCTTCAAACTAAAGACTCAGCAATTTCCACTCAGCATTAAAAGGTCCAGAAGAAATTAGGTTGCAAAATGGCCTTGGGACTTTCTGGTTTTGTTTTGACTCTTGTTTAAAATATTAGTTATTAAAAAACTATTTCTAGTAGTAGTAAAAGCAATATAATTATTAAGAATACAAGTATCTGGATTAAAACCCAAGTTCCACTGCTTCCAAATTCAATGACTTTAGGCAAATGACCTTACCTCTCTTTACCTTCATATACATCGATTCTTCAACCATTCATAACATGGGCTTCTACCCACAGTCTTGACATTTCATTTAACCACAGTATAAAAATTATGCATTTAAGCTTTACACAGATAAAAACTTGTATATGAATAGCAAATTGAGATATTTTCTTTTCTTTTTTCAGATTTGTGATGGAGAAACAAGTTACAGAATTATTTTTCATGCACTTAAAAATGAGGAATGAAATCAGTTTCAATACTGAATATCACTTCCTTCTCAATGTTTATATGATTCTTCTATAAAACTTTATTTTCTTCTGTCCCTCTTTCTTCTTGTATCCAAGAATCCAGTTGGTTCATAAAGTCTGGTTTCTCAAAGCACTAAACTACCTTGAGGTGTCCCCTCATGAACCCACCTCTCACCTACACATCATGGAAAAATCAGAACCAACTTTTTGGTGAATCCTATAAAACCAAAACCATGATTTTGCCACAGGGAAAACAGATTCAGATTCTCAAACCACAATTCAAAGCTGGAGTTAGGGTGTGAGGGGAAGGGATTTGGGGTCTCCTTAACCTCCATAGAACACACAGAGGAGGAACATTGAGGCAGGTTGCTTCTGTTCTGAAAAGAAGCAACCTCCAGGTTCTTGTGACCCTGACAGTCTCTCTGACCATCGTCTTTCCACCTGCAGCCTGATGTCTCACATGCCCTCTAGCAGGGAATCTACAGAGGAAAATGACTGTACAAGAACCAGCCCCACAGAGATGCAATATCCTTGGTTCATTTACTGATTACCCAACTGAAAGGGCAGAGAGAGCTGCATTTATATTCTTTTCTCTCCTGGGCATTATTTTCTTTGTTGGTATTTGTAAGCAAACCAGCAGTACTGAGCAAAAAGTACCTCCTAATAAATGTTCTTTATCTGAAATCAGCTTTCAGTACATGCTCCCAGCATCATTCAATTTAGTGCTCTGAATGGGGCCAGTGTTCTGGCCTTGCCATTTTGCCAGGGTTAGATCTTCATGATCCCACTTCATCTAGGTTTCATTTCCTTCCTTCCTTCCTTCCTTCCTTCCTTCCTTCCTTCCTTCCTTCCTTCCTTCCTTCCTTCCCTTCCTTTCCCTTCCCTCCTTCCTTTCTTTATCATGATATTTGGAATTGAACTCAGGAGCATTCTACCTCTGAGCTACACCCCCTAGTCCCTTTTTGTTGTTGTTTGTTTTGAAACAGGTTCTCACTAGGTTGCTGAGAGTCTCACTACTTGCTGAGGCTGTACTTGAACCTGCAAGCCTCCTGTCTCAGCCTCCCAAGTAGTAGAATTACAGGTGTATGCCACCATACCAGGCTTCATCTACATTTAAAAAGCTCAATTCCATAGCACTGGAAACTCAGAGAGAACGTTCTGTTAGAGAGGGTTGTTAAAGAAGTAACAGTTTTCTTACCTCTAGCACAGTAGCTGGTGAGCTCAGACTTAACATGCACAGGTCCAAACCACAATGAGGTACTGTCAGACATGGAGAAGTAAGATATGGATAGATAGATGATAGATAGATGATAAATGATAGATAGATAGATAGATAGATAGATAGATAGATAGATAGATAGATAGATGGATGCATATACACCGCCATATTCTCCATAACCAGTCTCAGTGCAGACAAGACAGTTTATATCTCTTGCCATAATCACAGCTGAGTTGCAAAAGCAGATTCCACAATCCTCTCTCACATGCCTTACAGACATAACATAACTTGCAAACTATTTGCCCCTTCTGGTCGGGCAAGGCTGTGGGTGAGGAGAGCTGTCTCCTTATCTGGAAGCAAGCCCTTCATCATAACCCCAGCAACTGTGCTGGAGTTAGTGGGATGAGGGATGACTTTACTCCAGGCCAGATCCTGACCAAAGGCACATTCCTCTCCAGGATAGCAGAGCAGCATTTCTGACCCTTGTGGCTTGAGAGCAAACTGAAACCCCAACAGCTAATTAAGAACTCACTTGCTCACAAGATATGGATGACCAGTGGCCCCAAATATCTTGGCTATATACAGCCATTTTCATTAAGACCTGTGCATGAAGCAATGCATAGCTCCACAGTCTCTTAACCAATCTCCACTTTATTCCTTTGCCAAATAAGCCAAACTCACCTTCTGTTCTGCTCAACAACCTACCGACAGATCATGGCACCTCCAGAAATGAGGAGACTCTAAATTGCTCATGTACTTTTATTCCCATACTTGAAAAATGAGCATACCAAAATTGAGTTGTATTTGCTTCTGAGCCTGATTGTGATGGCTGTATTTCTTATTATAATTATGAAATTTAATTTAATATTAAGTACATATAAGAAATTTGAGGGAAAAAAGAGTACTTATCTCTATGAAAATTGTATTAGTAGTTTGCAAAGAATCAATAAACATGATTCTCCAAAGCAGTACTAATCCCAGAGAAATAAAACGCAAGCCACACAGGTAAATTTACATGTTCTAGCAGTCACATTAAAAAAGTAAAAGGAAACACATAAAATTAACTTCAATAATCTACTATGTTTAACCTAATGCTATATATCCATACTATTAGTTCAATGTAGGATCATAAATAATGAGATATTTTATGTTTTTTTTTTTCTTATTAAGTTTTGGAAATTCAGTGTGTATTTCACACTTCTGGCACAGCTAACTAGAGACTAGCCACATTTCAAGTGCTCAGCAGACACATGTGACAACTAGTTATGATATTATGCAGAATAACTCAGAACAATTACAGTTCAATTAATAGAAATAATGATTAAGTACTGGGGACAATTTTAATAGTCATTGCACTCATATTGCACTGCAGATGTGTATAAATTCTCCTTCCACATTGAAGAAACACAAATTGGAAAATTTAAATTATTTATTGTGAGTATAATTAATGCAAGAAAAAAACAAGGAACTTCAATTAGTGAGCCCAAGTTCAAAGAGAAGTCCTTGACTCCACATTAAATAATTTGGCAAACTAATGTAGGTTTTAACTAAAATGGCTTATGGCATATAAATAACTTTTTATTAAAAGAGTGATTTCTGAGGTTGATCTAAACATTTTTTTTATTAACAAAAAATACTATAGAGATCATGTTGGATAAAAGGGCTTCTATTGTCCTTGGTGTGCCTTTAGACTAATTTCAATGAATTCAACAAATGTTTACTGAGAATCTCCTATTTGTAAAATCTTTGTTGTTACTCACTTTAAGGATTACATAGATTATTAGGGATTGATAGTAAATAATAAAAACAATTACAACAAACAAAAAAGACTAAAAGATAGGTTGTATTTTATTGGAGAATCAGAAAACTATCACACACACACACACACACACACACACACACACCTACACACACACACACACAGTATTTGAGGAAATTCTTGAAAGATAAGTATCTTTTTCATCCTAGACAAGGAAGAAGGAAGAATAATTTTAGGTAAAGAAAACACGATTTTTCTGATCGACAGTCTTCTCTTAGTATATCAGGAACTACTGTCACATGGACAACAGATTTATAAACTCTCATGGAAAAGATTTAGTAAATTTTAATTCTTCCATGCTCCCTTGCTCAACATGAGCTAGAGAAGCACGGTATCCAAGATATCCAATGTAGGAAGTAATCAGTGGCTAATGGTTGTTTAGAACTCCTGAAAGCTCTGGGTATTCTGAGAAAAGAGGTAAAAGAGGTTGGGCTGGACCTGTTAGGAAAGAATTCTCACAGAAAGTGAGAGTTCATGAGATGATTGTTCTAACAATCGTGTATATATTATATCAGAACAAGAAGAGACTACGAGTACAAAAACAGATTGAGAGAATCTGAGCAGAGATAGCGCATTTAATTTAGAGTCAAGGAAAGAGTCACCCCACGTCCTACCTCTGTAGCCCTGAGAACTGGGCTACTCTAAGCTTCAGTTTTCAATATCACAGGAAGGCTCCAGGGATTAAATGAGATACAGTAGCAGGAAATCCTTAGCCAAGGGTAAATGCTACTCAGATTTTAGGACCTAAATATTACAATTATGGTTGCCATTAGGAAAGTGTTATGTTCAAACCTATATGAAGTAATAAGATCCTGGAGTAGACTGGAGGTAGGAAATCATTGACAAAAGGGAAGAAAGGCCAAGCAAAAGTCAAATTTGGCCAATGATTGGATTGTTGGGAGCTGGGGCCACAGAGTGAAAGTACTAAAAAAATGTTTTTCTCATTAATGACAACCAAGGAAAACAAACTTCAACGTATGAATTTGCAAGCCATCAAAATAGCAGCATTTTCCATTGAAGCAACCACTTGGCTTTTATTCCCTACTCAAGTGTACCTTCCAGGACCCCCAACCTCCATTAGAGTTTAAAAATATTTTCTTTTTCTCTCCTTCTGCCTTCCAACTAAATGATGAAATGTGGAAAAACACATGATCTGGTGGGTAAAAGTTACTGTCATTTATCAACTTCTACTTTCAAGGGCAGGAATGACAAATGGATGGCAAGCCACTGTTACTGGTACTGATAAAATATGCTCTAAAAGTTGATAGGATGCACACCCACTATTCTCCTCACTGCTAGCTGCCAATACATCAACTGTCACCAAGCAATAACAGCCCACAACTGCCAGTGGCCAGATATTGATTTCCCTCATAGTCAGCAGCAGTTGAAGTTGTGTGCCTGTGTGCACACAGGTGCGCATATGCGCACGCACACACTACACTTTAAGCCTTACAGTCAAATGAATTAAGTATATCTCTCATTAAAAAAAAAAAAAAGTATATTCAAGCCAGGCGTGGTGGCTCACACTTGTAATCCCAGCATTTGAGAGGCTGAGACCGGAGGATCCAGGTTCGTGGCCAGCCTCAGCTACCTAGTGAGGCACTCTGCAACTTAGTGAGACTCTGTTTCAAAATAAAGAATAAAAAATAGGGCTGGTGGTGTAGCTCGGAAGTAGAATGCCCCTGAGTTCAATCCCCAGTACTGCAAAAAAGAAAAAAAAAAAGTATATTCACTTCTAGGACGAGTTTTTTTCATACCTCCAATTAGAACTAATTCTTCAGTGAAACTATTAAATTGTTTATGAGGAGAAAGAACCACCCCTGTCCCACACTTACACAAAAAGGATGACATTGGTGCAAGCATGTGGCTGTTCTCAATTCTTTACAATATGTTTTGTTCCAAGTAAGTTCTCGAAGATCCAGAGGGAGAATAAGTGAACCATTCACAGAACAGTATAGGGACCAGGAAACAGGCATTTTCTCCTCTGCAAATCCCATTGTATATGCCTTTCAAGATTGTCCATTGTTTTGAATTATGTTGTTCAACTTTCCTCTATTAGAGTGGATAATGGAGCATGAACTATATTTGGCAAGATCTGTGATCTAGGAGCAGGCCATCTCCTAAGTAAAATTATGCCATAGGAAAAATATGTCTCTAATATCCTTGGATCTCTACTCTGAACATTTTCCTCACCTGGCCAGCTAACCAATCTTTTCTGTGACCTCTTTTGTGTCTTCTCTGTCCAATAGCAACCTATAAGCATTAACTTTATTGTCTTATTCTGATTTAACAACATTGATAATTACCTTGCATTTTGTTCCTTGAAAGGCATGATCTCTGCTCATGAATAGTATACTAGAGTTTCCTTGATGTTCATGTAAGGTCTCATAGCTAGCCAAAGAGATTTTCAATAATCATCAAGTTCCTCTGGCATCCTACTCAAGGTGTTCTGAAAGTAAAGGAAAATATATCAAAGTACATGGTGAACCTCAACATCTCCATAAATGAAAGGAATTATTATCATCACTATTTCTCTGCCTGCATAAAGAATTAGTGATGAGCTGGAGCTGCCTCATGCTGGTTGCAGGAGCTGAGTGTGCACATCTCTTGCTCCACATCCAGTGACATCAGATTTGTAATTTGAAATCAGCATGGTGAGAGTATTTACACCATGGTAATTGTCAAATGCTACATATCAGGGCGTCCCCTGCACCACCCTCAGAGGACTGTTTCACCAGAATACCACTACATAAGATCATCCTTATGCAGGAATAAATGGCATCTTAAACTTTTTTTATTCTGCACCCCATTTTTATTTGTTACCCTCTTTTCATGATTTTCTCTTGCCAACATGACACAATAATTTGGCCATATATATACATATCTGAATCCACTGTAACAACTAGTCCTTGTAACAACTAGCTATTTCCCATTCACTGGTATATGTTTATCATCTACATTTCCTGACATATAGATTATAAAAAATATTAGCACAAACAATTTTCACATCTACACATATCTACACACACACACACACACACACACACACACACACACACACCTGAGAGTCTGAGTTAATACCAGAGATGTATTTATAAAAAGCACTTCCATTAAAAAAAAGGCAGCTTTCTTTTCTATGTCAGAATGTGTACATGGCTTATTGCCAAAGGCCTAAAATTCCTAGAAAAGTGAATATTAACAACAGACAGGATCATAGGCTATTTAAATATTGCAGAAAAGCATGTTATGGTTCAAGTTTTATTATCCTCTTATAAAAGACAATAAATTTGAAATGCAAGTTTTCCCAAACAAATAATTTTAAGTCCTCAAAATGTGATAATATATTTATTGGACAAAATTTACTCTGTTTAGCCCTACTTCCAACTCAAAAATCACTACCTCTCCCCCTCCTTTACTCAGACCTTCCTAACCTTCCATGCACTTCCTCCAATGGGCTCTGCAGAAAATACTCTGTGAAAGGTGGCTTTCCAAATGGCAATCTCCAGGTCATTTCTCAGTGTCTTTAATCTCTCTGGGGCATCTGGCATTATCGTCCTCTCCTCTCCCAAATCTCCTGGCCACATTCACTTTCCACCGTCCTGCCAGTGTATGTCAGCACCCCTCTCTGGGATCCCTCCAGGACACTGCCTGCTCCTCAGCTCCTGGCTTGCACTTTCCCTGCCCTTTGCCTCTTGACACCTTGGTGTGCTCAACTTTAGCTGCCATTCCTCCACCTTGTTTGTGGGTTTGTCAGGTCCCTGACACATAGAAGGCTTTATTATATATATCATACATAAATTAATATGAGTTTCATAGTCACACCTACTGCTACACACATACATGCACATGATACCTCACACCTTAGTACTCAGTACTGAGAGGCAGAGGGAAAGTCCAGTCTCAGTACAGGAGGCTCTCTTTGCTGCAATACTCCTCCTTGCCTCTAGAGGGAAAACCTGGTTCTCCCCTACTCTCAGTTCCAAAACCACTTCATAAAATCTCCCCTCCTTTTAATTTAGGAGCGACTCTATTCACCTGGTTTTACCATCTTAGTTAAAGGCCCTCCACATCTGCCATTCCCTTGAAGGTAGAGGTGACTCAGGTACTGTCTTTGGCTTTCTCCAACCTCTCTCCCAAAGCTATCTCATAGAAGACCATAGCTTCAGCTGTCACCCACACACAAATCTACCTGCAAGCAAATCTAGAGGCCAGAATTAAATCTGGCTAGTACAGACATGAAAAACTCAGTATGCCACATACCTTACTCTTTATCTTCTCCCTCAAATATGTGTTACTTCTGTTAATGGCACCACTAGACTCACTAAACCTATGAGAACTCCTAAAGGCACCTGTGACTCTCTCTCTCTCTCTCTCTCTCTCTCTCTCTCTCTCTCTCTCTCTCTCTCTCCTCAACTTCTGCTCATTCACCTAATCCTGAAGATTTTTACCTCTGCAAGACTTATCAACTTACTTTCTGCATTGCTATCACTTCCAGCCACAGTCCAGGCATTGAGCATTTCTCATGAGAACTCTCACAATAGAATACTAACTGATCACCCCACTTTGAGCATTTCTCCCTCAACTCTCCTGCTACACTTGTGATGATGTCACTCTCTTGTATTTCTCACTTTATTTTTTTAAATTTTTTTATTTTTTTATTGTAATAGTTTGTGTTTTATATGTATACATCTTTGTTAGGTATGAATTGATAGAGACAAATGTGCACACATTTCTCATCTGGTATTTCTCACTTTCTATAGCAGAGTTTGTATAGGGTTTTTAGCAGTCTGCCTACCTCAAAATCGTCCAGAAGCTAGATTACCATGCAGATTTCTAAGCCCCACTTTAAACCAACTGAGTCAGGTCAGTGGTCCCAGAATCCTACAATTCAGCCAAGTCCCTGGATTAGTCTTCAGTCCACTAAAAATATTGAGAGCTAATGGCCTGTAGTTTCTGCTGTAGAGCATTTAAGGGCTCTCATTCTCTGGCTCCTACTTACCTCTTAAACTTGTCTTTTACCACTCCCTCTGCCCATGCACTCATTTTCCAGATGTGCTCACCTATGCCTTTGTGCAGGTGGTTCTTTCCTCCTGGAACAATGTCCTCTGTCTGTCTGCTGCCAGGTCTTACTAAGGCTTAACCCAAAAGTTCCTCTGTGAGATGTTCTGTGATGCTTCAGATTATATCAAATTCCTAATTCCTCAGAACCTCTCCTGCACCTTCATGACAGCATATCCCAATGTACTGCTTAATGGTTTTAGTTCCTATTTCCTTTGATAAGTATTTCTTAACCCATTTTTCCCCAGTATACTAGATAGCATATTTGCCCAATGTTCTATTTGTAAGACTGCTTATATATGTAAAAGATACTGCATTGTACCAATGATCTATTTAAAGGACAATCTATTTTCACTCTTAATGGTAATGAAACTGTATTTTATGACTTCTAACATATTCTAATGCACTTATGTCAATTTTGTTTAAGTATTTACAGAACTAAAATCTTGGGACATATAGAATATGAAAAATGTTAGTTGATTCAATGAGTACATGAATAGACACATTTTACAACTACAAGAATCAAATTTCAGTTATCTTTTTACCTGCCAAGTCTGATCCACAGTAAATTCTCATTAAAATAATTTTTAAATGAACGACTCAATAAATAATTATTGCCCTTCACCACTACAATATAAACATCAGACTCCATGAATGGCACATTTAGGAAAACATAAATATAAACTTAATGGTGTTGAAAAATCTTTGATATATCTGAAAGTGTTATGCATTCCATCATACCAAAAGGACACAAATGTCATTTCCCTGAAATCCAGGAACATCACAAAGGAACAGTTCTACCCAAATCTCACTTCCCAATTACAGGCAGAGACACAGATTCAGGTAGTTTGTATTAAGAGCCATTCTTAAAATAGCCAACATCGAAGACCTAACTATCAGACTAATAGGACACTAACTATATTTTTTTTAAAAGCTGAGTGTCAGGAATATGACAAGGACAATAGAAAAATAAGACTATGGATGGGACTTTCCATCTGGCATATGCCCAACAGTTGAAGACATTATTTTCATAATCTCTGAGTTAGTAGATTACTCCTGTGGACTAGGGACAGGAGTAGAACATCTAGGAAGAAGAAAGTCACATGTTCCCCTCTTTCCAAGAGTTTATAGTCTAGTTAGAATTACCTAAATATGAAATATGAGCCAGGCATGGTGGCACACGCTTGTAATTCCAGCATTTGGAAGACTGGAGGATCCAGGTTTATGGCCAGCCTCAGCTGCTTAGTGAGTCCCTCCACAACTTAGTGAGACCCTGTTTCAAAATAAAGAATAAAAAATAGGGCTGGGGCTGTAGCTCGGAGGTAGAATGCCCCCGTGCCCCCAGATTCCACCCCCAGTACCACAAAAAAAAAAAAAAAGAATTACCTAAATGTTGCAATAATCCAAGTATAAAAACAAAGCAGTAGAATAGAAATGGCAAATTATTGCCCTAATATAATAATGAAGCCCATAGCCCCTGAAGGAATACAAGGGCCATGAAGGGATTGAAGATTTATTTACAAGTATAGCAGGTTGGCACTGGAAAGGACTGAGGAGACCCTATAATACTATGTTCTCATTTTACAAATGAAAAATAAGTAGAGAATTAAGTGGCATTTCCAAAGCCATTCAAATAGCTTATTTGACCAAGAAATTCTCCAAATAGAAATGAGATAAGCCTAGAAAACAATGAGTTTTGCACAGAGATTTTGGAAGAAGAAAACGCATAGAAAAGAGAAAAAGAAAGAGGCTTTTAGGGGAGGAAAAGAGGCAGATGAACAGGTTTGGGAGATGAAACAAAAAACCAATATTGGGATGAAGCAGGGAAGAGTGATGAGAGGTGAGGTGGGTATAGGGGGAGACAGTGGCCAGTCTTCATGAATGGCTGCCAGGCTTGGTGAGGGAAGGAACAGGGTTTGCTATGAACACAAGTGAGTTATGATGGTACGTAATGAATTCCTATACTATCAGAATCAACCTCATTCAATCATAAATTGTTGGAGATAGAAAGACCTTGTAGTATTAGCAATAAATTCATCTTCTAGAGGAATAAACCAGGATAAGAATAAAGCAGTGTAAGTGTGTGGTCTTCAGAGACATGATGATTCTGGTTTCAAAACTCACCAGTCTTGTGTTTGAACCATTTATTGAAATGCTCTGTGCTTCCATTTCCTTTCCTGTGACTTGGAGAAATATCCATCTCATAGAGGTGCTTAAAAGTGTTAGATTAGCCGGGCATGGTGGCACACACTTGTAATCCCAGCATTCGGGAGGCTGAGACCGGAGGACCCGGGTTCGCGGCCAGCCTCAGCTACCTAGTGAGGCACTCCACAACTTAGTGAGACTCGGTTTCAAAATAAAGAATAAAAAATAGGGCTGGGGGTATAGCTCAGAGGTAGAATGCCCCTGAGTTCAATCCCCAGTACTGCAAAAAAAAAAAAAAAAGTTTTAGATTATCATGCATCGTCAGCTATTGGCCCAATGATGATCTCATGAATGAGGTTCAGTGCAGGCTTCTTTCTATTCCTTTGCTTTGAGGGAGGAGCTCATTTGCCTGAGGTCACCAGCCAAAGCAGAAACTCAGGTGTTTAGACTTGAAACCAACACTGCAGCCCCAAAACAATCTATTCCTCTTGGGGATCCACACCCAGGCTTCCACCCAAAGTTCTTAGGACCCTTTTCAAAAGGATAGCTCTGAAATTGCTATGAGAGACTATGGGAATTCACTATCAGACTTCATTTGCTTTCCTTCCTTAAGTTTGTCTCTAGTGAGCTCACAGCCTAGGTGAGGGAATAAATTCACCCGAATAAACCAGAAATAAAGACAACAGATCAAAGACAAATCTTCCATGGAAGTGATTCAGCTGAGGACAGAGGATAAAAGCTTATTTTTCGGCTAAATAGAAAAGCTATTTTAGCTCCATGATTTTCTAGGGATTATAATGATAATGGTCTGGATTACTAAGACAACTCACATCTGAATATGCCTGGTATTTTTCACAAGTTGAGAACTGGAAACAAAATGGTTGAAAGCCAGTCAGTTCTGGCCAGGCAGAGGGGTGAAGTAGAGACTATAGACAGTTTTATCTACATGGTAGAAGAAGCTGGCTTTCATCAGACATCCTTTGGAATATGTGGGCATTTAAGTCCTGAGCAGCATGTAAACACTGAGATTTTAAAATAAAATTGAAAAATTAAAGAGTACTAGTGTTCTTATCAATAACCTGAGTTGGCACCATGATGGTTGGTTTGTTTATTCTGTTTTTAGTAAGGTGCTGCAAGTCTGTTCAAATGTATAAGATTTCCTAGATTACAGAGAATTTTCTGACACTAGGATTACATAGGTGACTGAGACAGGGTCTGTATTTCCCCAAATTATTTAAATTCTAGGTCAAATCACATTGTTCTTCCACTCTAAATCCTACAGTATTTCCTTGTCTCAATCAGATGACAGCCAAAGTCCTCCACCAGCTTCTACCTGGTCTCTTGTCTTTCTCCATTGACCTCATTACCTGCTGCTGTCTTACTCATTCCACGTGAGCACACCAGTCTGAGACCGACTATGCCAGACATCCTGCTGCTTCTATTCAAGAGTACATTTTCCTTTAAGGAAAAAAGGTGGGACTCTGAGGGAATGTGAGAAACCATTATGGTTTCAAAATACAAGTCAGGGGTCTCTTCTTCTGGTGATCGCTTGCATTCTTACTTAAATGTGTATTTCTTACTTTCTTAAGTAAATTTTGTATATATCTTTAAAAATAAGGGAAGAAAGGAAAGAGAAAAAGAAAACTCAGAAGTTTACCTTGCACATGACAATCAGAAGCTATCTTTCAAGTGTTCATGAAGGGGGGCTACCTGATGAGCAGGCTTTGCTCTCTGAGGTGAACCACCTGGCCAGCTGAGTAATTTTATTTCATAGAAAGATAATTTGACTGTGTCCATAGCAGAGAAAAATGCCACTAAAGGGTATCTACCACACTATTCATTTCTACCCTACATAATGCCAGAAAGTCCCAGCCTATCTCCAATGTGTAGAAGCTGGTCTGTTGTGTAAGGAGATCCAGCACTGCCATGAGGAAATACATTGGATTATCAAAAATCTGGAATCCTTAGAACTGAGCCAAATCACTACATTAGTCAATAACTGACCCTGGCCTCACGACTTTTTTTACTTTCTTTAGGTCAGCAAAGCATGGAAACTAACTTAAGGTCAAACTGTAATATGTGCAACGTCACTAGATCCCAAGCCAATAGAAGTAGAAAGAATTGTCCATCTTCTGTCCCATGTTCTACTGAGTCATATTATATCGAGTTTGGCTACTTCCATGCCAGTGAACTCCCTTGAAAATAAAGAAGAGGAACTCTAAGCCTCTGGACAAACAGCTCTAATCTCCTAGCTGGGGAGGATAGCCTCATTCAGCCACTGGAGTGCTAAAACCCAGGAGAGCCCTTTGGGAGCTAGTATGACTTCAGCCCCCAAAGGGTTCTACTGTGTCCCTCAATGAACATGGGAAAATCTCAGTGTGCTGTGCCAAGTAGAGAGTGAACAAAAGAGAAGAATCCAGTGAAGGAGACAGTGTTTATCCTGGAGCAGCCCCCCTAAACACCACACTCAAATCTTTGTGTATACATAACATTTGTTTACTTACAACCCAGCCCCCTGGCCCCAGGCTTCCTCTTCCACCTTCCTACACAGGGCAGGCATTCAGTGAGCAGAATCTCTGTGCTCCTGTGTCTTTTCCTGTAAGTTGGAGAAATACCAATCTCATAGAGCTGCTATTATGGAGATTATCATGCATTCTTAACAACTGTATCAGTGCTGAGCTTATGAATGGAGGTTTAGGGGGCCCCACAGATCAGTCCTGCTCCTACCTTCTGTTCTTGGGAAACTTCACATATCTACTACCTCTCCTTCATACTGGACCTTTGTTTCTTCTCTCTGACTAAACACACATGCAGATAACCCACAGATCAAACCTTTATTTTATTCAGTCCCTAAATTCTGAGCCTATTTGTTACCCATACTGTCCAGATATGGGGAGCAGACCCATGTTTAAGACTCATGTAATTGCTTGCATACCTAGTGGGCATCTAACCTGCCATCAAAGTGCAGCCTCTCTTAATATCTTTCTCAATTTAGAAGACAGAGTAAATTGTGCCTCAATTTAGAGGGTGGAGTAAATTGCTCATGATACATTATCATCCTTGATATGGGCAAATCCTTCTCAAATTTAACCATTCCTTTTTCTTCCCATTATCCATTCTCACTCTTCCTCCATAAGCAATCATATCTATGTGTTTGAAATTTACATTTTTATTTATAAATATCTTTGTAAAATATGTATTTTTATTTGGGGTACACATGTTTTAACTTATATAAATAATGTTGTGTTATATGTTTCATTCTTCCTCTTCCCCCACTTATAATTATACTCTTAAGATGTGTGTGCATGCTGCTACTGCTGCTATGTGTGCTTCTAACTATAACAGGCTATCGTGAGGGTCCAGGACATCATGCTCCTCTGCTCTCTCACCTCCTATAACCACACATATGCACAATGTTGTGGAATATATCATCATATCGATTTAACTATTCTTGCAAGTTGTTTTTATGAAAATATTCCTAGGGGTGAGATTAGGCTCTGAGACATAGAAGATAGAGATAGAGATAGAGATAGAGGTAGAGATAGAGATAGAGATAGAGACAGAGATAGAGATGGAAATGGAAGTAGAGATGGAGGCAGAGGCAGAAGTAGGTGTGGAAATGGAGATGGAGATGGAGGTAGAAGTGCAAGTGGAGATGCAGATTAATGTGGAGGGATGGAAATGGGAATGGGCTTGGAAGTGGAAGTGAAGATGGACATGTAAATAGAGAGAGGGGAGAGGTGAAGATGGAGATGGAGATGGAGGTGGAGGAAGAAGGATGGAGATGGAGGTGGAGGTGGAGGTGGAGATGGAAGATGAGGTAAAGATGTAAGTGGAGGTGGAGGTGGAGGTGAAGATGTAGGTGGAGGTGGAGAAGGAGATGGAAGTGGAGGTGGAAGCACGGGTGGAGATATATAGAAGTAGTTGTTGGTAGATACAGATGACAAATTTATAGATATATTTAATTCATATACTTATTTTGACTAAAAATGTTGTTCCAGACTAACCTAATCCCTTCTTCCTCCACATCTCACTCTACCCTGCATGAATTTCTAGCATGGAATTTGCTAGAGACTCAGAATGGAAGGTCCCCCTTCCTAGTCACTACATGTACATTTATTTCACTCTCAAATCATAACTAGATTTCAAAATTAAATAGCAACTTCACTACAAAGCCTTCCTTGATTCCCAAAGTTATAAACATTTTCTTACTGTCTGAATTCTTAGTATCTTAGTGTCTTAGTGTCTGCTGTCTGATAGCTTAGGATCTTTCTAAGGATGCTAATCTTAGTTATGCACAGGTTTAATCTTTCCTGTAGATTCTAAACCCTTGAACAAAGGATTACCAAGTGAGTCATCCTGGTACTTGGTGGTTAGAAACATGGACTTTGAAGTTCAACAGACTGAGATCCATTCTCTGTCATTTACAAACAGTGTGACATTCAGACAAGATAATTAAATTCTCTTAGCCCAATTTTCCCTATGTAGATGCTGCCTGTCATAAAGGTTATGGAATAACTAAATGTAAAGTTGTAGCTAAAACACTTAATTCATTGCCTAACATGGCAATGGCCCAGAAAGTTCTATAAGATGATTTACATGTAAAGTACTTAGAGAAATACCTGCATGTAGTAAGTACATGACTTTACCATAATTATTTCCACCCTCTTCCCCAGATACAAAGGAATATGCCTGCTTCTTCCATGGAAATCGATTGTCTCTATACTTAGCCCAAAGCAATGAGGCCACTCAGATTCAGTAAAACACAATCATTAGATCCAGAGAACATTTAGAAGCTCATTAAAAAGTTGCAGTGGCTTCATGAACATCAAATAACTATTTTTAATCAATATTTTCATGCTCTGGAGTGAAAGAATTGAAATCATGAAGACTAAATACTCTCTTCCTTGAGAAAGAAAAAAAGGAAGCCAGGCGTGGTGGCGCACGCTTGTAATCCCAGCATTCGGGAGGCTGAGACCGGAGGATCCGGGTTCGCGGCCAGCCTCAGCTACCTAGTGAGGCACTCCGCAACTGAGTGAGACTCGGTTTCAAAATAAAGAATAAAAAATAGGGCTGGGGGTATAGCTCGGAGGTAGAAGGCCCCTGAGTTCAATCCCTAGTACCACAAAAAAAAAAAAAAAAAGAAAAAAAGGAAAGAGATGAGTAAGTAAATGAGTAAGGAAAACACATGGATATGATCAGGTTCTCCTTCCCATGAAAGGCCTTGCATGCTAGTCAGTTCACCAGCCACAGTTGGTGAGGACCAGGGGGCCTGGCACGTCCAAGCAAATTATTCACCTACAGCTTCTGCATTATAGATCCCAGTAAAGGAAGGAAGAGAAGTATAATATCCAGAGAAAGTTGGACATAAAATCTGCCTCAAATGTCTAGGTAACCAGGAGCATGTTAAGGGGCAGAGGTAAGTGCAAGTGAGGCAAGTCATTTGGCAATGAAGGCCCAGGGCCCAGGGATACACTGAAGTGACAAGTCTGAAAAAGAAGAAGCTGGAAATGTCTTCAGGAACTTCAAACTCTACTTAAACACATTTAGTGTCTTGTGGTGGCCAAGGCCTCTGAAACTATCTACCCATACAGCTGAATGCTAAGTATAAATCACTAAGTAAGTCGGAGTGAGGACTCAGTGCTGCTCCAATGCACAAGAGGGTGGAACTGTGTATCACTTGGGAATATGGAGCCTCTTGGGCATCTGAAGTCCTGTGGGGTAAGGGCAGCAATGACATGAACTAAGGACCAGCAAGGATCTCTGGGATGTTCCAGTGTAGGCAGAGTGGCTGAAAATGGATGAGTCAGAGCACCACAGAGCAGGCAATGGATGAAGAACTCACTAGAACACCAGGCTGTGGATGCCAGTCATTAAACAGAAGTGGTCAAAGCTATTCATTCCCTGAACAGTTCCATTGTAACTGCTTAAGGAGACACAGGCCACTGACCCGAAGGACATTTTAGTAAAATCTGTTCCTAATCATGGGAGAACGAACCTGCTAAGTCTGACAGAGGCCCACACCATGACAAAGACAAATTTTGTGCAAGAAGACAGGCCAGGCCTTGAACAGAGCTCTAAAGATCACCATGACCTCAATGGAGCCATGTTTATACTCTGCAGATGTGGGAAGTCCTGCTCAAGAGCCCTGATCCCCACCGAGTGAGCTGTCATCAACAACTGCAGGCTGAGTGGCTCCCTGGGCACCAGCGGATGTGAACAAAGAATCCTATTTCTCTGCTCCTTCGCCCCTAGTATGCCTGGTTTATTTTTATCTCTGAGGCTCCATTCAGGCAGCCTTGGAGGGGGTGGCCCATCCATCTTAATGAAATAACTGAAGTGGAGATACAGAAAGACTTAGATTGCAGTTGAGTACCAAGTAATCGATCCAATCGTTGGTGATAAATCCAATTCAGGCATTTTAATGACTGAAAGCAGTTATTAAGACAACCAGTGACAGTGACCCGTCACAGCTATTTTAGTCTCAGTGATCTGCAACTGTGTGGGAGGCCAGGCCCAGTGGCTGAGCTGTAAGCAGAAAAACACAAACAAATGATTTTAAAACAGGCCAGCAGTAGAGTATACGTTTAAGTCTCCAGGTATATAGTCTTCCTGAAGCTAGACTTTTCTCATAGAGTCTTCCTGCAGTCTGACTTTTCTCCTAGCCTGGGAGATGGTTCTGAGATGTAGACAGTGAACTTGCTCCAAGCTGGATCAGCAGGCAGGTTGTGATTGGCTGTGCCAGATGCAGGTCCCCCTTCTGCAAATGCCTCCGTGCCATGGTATCCTTAGCCTGAATGAAGAGGCATAGTGGGATTCATGCAAGAAATCCAGTCTTACCCCATTTTATCAGCCCTTCCCACTGTCTGCTTTGTTCATCTGAAGGACCTAATGACACCCAGTACACTATGAAGAGGGAGAGGATCTTGCTATAATGGCAGATGTCCCTGGTGACAGTGCTGGCTTCAAATCTAATGGTGACATCACCACCACCTGGTGGACGCTTTCCCATTACAGGACCTGGAGCCACACACATGCTCAAGTCTCATTGTCCTTTGGTTCCGGCTATTAATACCTTGCAAAGAGTCAGGTCTGTGGATCACCCTGCCCCAGGGCTGATGAGAGGAATAGAGACCTCTCCACTTTGCTTCCACTCTCCCAAGCCTATACTTCCAAGCAGAAGGTGTGGAGTCCAGAGAGCAGCTGGTGCATGGGGTTCTCTACAGAGCCACATCTCACAAGTGAGAAGTATGACAGTATGAGCTGGGCTAGCAGTAGACCTGGAAAGGCATCAGCACCAGGAGCATGGAGTTACCAGTCAGAACAATCTCTCACATACTCGAGTGTAGACAGATCACATACATGCTCCAGGAAACCACCTGAAGCTAGTAATCTAGAAGATTAGAGATGTAGCAGCCTGGCAGAGCCAGTTGCAGTCCTGTCCTGCTTCTCCCCTCTCAGTGATGGGAAGATTATATGGCCCCTCATCCTGTTCTCCTCATTTGTAAAATGGAGCCATGCATTCAATCCTTTCCTGAGTGCTTATTGACTACCCCCTGTGGCCAGGCACTAGCCCTCAGATAGCCTACAGTCAACTGGGGAAAGTAGATAATGAGGGAGAGACAGATACATGCCAGGTGATTATACATCCTATGAAGACAGACAAAGCAGGATAAGGGTTGAAACCCAAACTAGTGAGGGTTGAAAAGTAATTCAAGAAGTAGGAACAGCCATGTTCAGAGGATCTGAATTCAGAAGGGAGGCCAGCTCATTCAAGGAACAGCCTGCAATGTAATACCTTCCTCAGGAGACTGCTGAAGAGGTTAAATGAGGTTATTAGCTTCATGCTCTATATGAGAGTACACATGATTTAACTGTTATTATGAGACCAAGCAGACAGCCCAAAGCAGAATAAAGGGGAAGGAGGTCAAAGAATACAGGCTACAGTGTTAGGAATATCTTGTAAAGATGGTGTAACTGGTGTGAGGGGCTGCGATGCAGGCAGCAATGCCCACCTTCCAGGCCAGGCTCAGTTTCTTCCAGCTTTTCCTTGAAAATTATTCAGTCTCATTGATTCTCAAACTTGTCACAAGTGCAATTCTTTTTTTTTCTAATGAAATACTACCTAAAGTCCTGATAAATAACACAATGAAGGTGAAGTTGTTCGGTGTATTGGGATGAGGGGTCTCACACTCTGCCTTTGGGATACCCACATCCATCTCTCAGGAAAATCTCTGATGCTTAGGGTTCCATGGGCTATCATTTGAAAACCATTTATCTATTTTGATCTATCATTTGCTGTACAAATAAGCTGAGGCTTGAGATCACATAGCTAAAGCTTCTCATACTCAGGATTGAACCCAGGGGCATTCTACCTGCAAGCTACACTCCCAGCTTTGTTGTTGCCAAAACAGGTCTTGCTAAGTTGCTGAGGCTGCCCTCACACCTGGATTCCTCCTGTCTGAGCCTCCCAAGCACTGGGTTACAGATGTGCACCACCATGCCTGGACAGTCAGTTTTAATTGACCCCGAATCTTCTAGTTTCATCTGTACAGCCCAAGTCACCACAAAAATCAAACAAAATTGGTCAAAGGGAAAATCAAAACAAATTGGTCAAATAAATGTGCATGCAAAAAGAAATCATAGAATCACTCCCCAATTTTTCCTATTTACAGTGGAGAAGGGGAAACAAGATGTGGCCAAAGGGGGGGGCTAGGGAGGGAGAGTAGTGTGTGGTAGTAAACTTGGTACCCCCACTGTGCCCAGTAAACTATACCTAAAACACTTTTGCAGTGAATCATCCCACATGAGATATCAAAAGGATGGATTTCAAGCCAGGGCTGGACCATGGAAGAAAGTTCATGGTAAACAAGTAAATGTATGCAGTTTGTAAGGATGATTTGTATGCATAGAGCATTATGCATATGCATGATCTCATTTGCATTCAGAGGCTCACCACTGCCCTGGGCAAGGATGATGTTACCCTGGAGGAATGTTTTAACTTAGTCTGTGAAAGATGCAGGACACATTCTACAAGACTCCATAGAACAAGGAATCTAGTCTAGACAGGGTGGGCTTGGGGCACTCACTTGCTGAAGAGTCCAGCCCCTGCATTGATTGCTGGGGATACTCAGAGTATGGCCACCTACTGTGAACCTTCATTCTCACAGACCCAGGCTGAGCCCCGACATCTCCAGCAAGCCTGGCTGGGCTTCAGGTGATCATGAGTTCAGATCATTTTACTATCCAGGACATTCAAAGCAGTTGTGTTACCCTGAGGGAGAGTAAGGTTGATGTGGCCATTTAGAGCTGAGAGTGGTCTTGTGTTGATCCTCCTTGTGTGGAACTACTGTCAGGTCCTGGATAAAATAGTAGTATAACATAGAGAAGGAGCAGAGTGTCAGAGCCAAGGTCAGGGCAGACTTCAGCCCCAGTAGAAAACAGGTGGGCAGCCAGGCATTGTGACACATGCCTGTTATCCCAGTACTTCAGAGGCTGAGACAAGAGGATTGCGGGTTGGAGGCCAGCCTCAGCAACTTAGTGAGACCTTGTTTCAAAATTTAAAAAAAAAAATGAAGGAAACCAGGAGCGTAGGTGCTCACCTGTAACCCCAGTACTTGGGAGGCTGAGAAAGGAAAACCTCAGCTTCAAGACCAGCCTCAGCAACTTAGCAATTATCAGCAACCTAGTGAGACACTGTTTCATAACAAAAAAATTAAAAATAAGGGCTTTCAGTCCCAGTATTTTGCTGTCCCTTCAGGTAGCTCAGAGGTAGAATGCCCCTGAATCCCCAGTACCAAAAACAAAGACAAACAAACAACAACAAAAAAAAGGTGGGCAAGAGCGACGTGAAGGCAGACACCAGGGTCTATAAAGCGGGCTGACAGAGAGCGGGAGGAGGTGGGCCAGGTCGAGTGGGCAGGTGACCTGCCGTCCTGCTCTTCCTGGCCTTACCCTAAGGCTGCTGCTATTCTTCCAGCCTGCATGGGAAGCAGTGTCTCTCACTGAAGGGTGCAGGACTTCACTCAGGACATGCTTTGATTTCTGGCTCACCCTGCTCCCTGGGCCTCAAGGACAGATGGCGCTGCTGGCCAGATCTGCAGACTCCTCTATTGTTCCTGAAGCTAGTCTGAGCACCTCCAGCTCTTTATCTGGAACATGGCTCCTACCACTTCCTCCCCCCAGGACATCCTCCCTGCTGCTGATTAATTTTGCTCATTTTGCCTCCCTTGGCAACTCAGCTGCTGCAAGAATTACTCCAGTGCCCTCCATCTGCCGTGGGTTCGTGGTAACTAATAGGCTGGCTCCTCAGGTATTCTCATCACACTCTGATTTCAAGGACCTTCCTTCTCATTCAGAGGTGCAGTGGAAATCCCAACCTATCCCAGGGACATGGGACCCTGTAGTGGAGGGCAAAGATCAAAGGCTGGATAATAAGGATCCAGGTGAACTCCTGATTAAACCTGGCCCCAATACTGGCAGGAAACTCCTCCTCCCCTTCAGGTGAGAAAATCATTAAGCAAAGTAGGTCTTGACTCTGAATGCTCACTGAAATCAACTAGTATGTCCAGACCCCACCATCGCCACCAATTAAATTAGAATGCCTGGAGTCTGTGTCTATGTATTCATATTAAAAAAAAAAAAAAAAAAACTCTCCAGGCAGTTATAATGGACAAGTAATTCCTTATTGATAAATAATCTCTTCAATATAGTCTACTAATCTTAGCCTGTCCACTGCTTTCTTCTATCCCTCTATTAATTAATATACCTTATAATTACTCAATGCAAGACAGAGCATTTTCATATACCTATTTCACTCATGCTATTAGGCTGATGAGTCTCCATCACAGGAGAGAAAAAGGAATTAGGTCTTATTCATGGTTCTTTCCCTGCACAATATCTTGTACAATATCTAAGATAAAGTGGATGCTCAAAGCATATTGAATTATCCTATGAGATTGTTATGGCATAATTTATTATTATATCAAAATTTTATTATTTATTATCACAATTTTATAATTGACAAAACTGAGATGAAGAGAGATGAAAAGTCCTTTGTTTGATATTATATAGCCAGAAAGAAGGAATGCCAGGATTGCAATGCAGGTCTTCTGAGGTTGATGTGATATGATCTTCTCCATATATATGTATATATATGTACATATATGCATATATATGTGTGTATATATGAATATATATGTATATATATATATATATGTATATGTGTGTGTGTGTGTGTGTGTGTGTGTGTGTGTCCCCAAGTTGATCTCCCAATTGTGCCGCATGGAACTCATGGTCAATCATTAGCAAATTCTTCTGGATACACAACACCCATTCCTGCCCTAACTGAAACCCACATCTACCCAATAAAGGATACTAATAACCCCATAGCCCTCTCAAGTTATGACTCTTTTCTCTCCCACACTCTCTCTAATTCTAGACATGGGGTTGGCATCCTTGTTCTTCATTACTGCTTTCAGACAACAGGTCCTCTCTCCTTCCTGAGATTCTCAATTGCTTTGAAGCTCAGAAATCAGATTGCTACTATCTCTCTTGTTGTTAGAATCATCTAAAGAGGTACTTTTCAAATATTAATGTGCATACAAATCACTTGGTGTGTTCATGAAACTATACATTGTGCATCAATAGATGTGCTGGGAGACCTGTCTCCCTTCATTCTATCACTGGCTCCCTGGCTGCCCTCATGCACACCAAGAAAGCTCCTGCCTCAGAGCAACTGCACAGGTGGCCAGTCTCATTTCCTGTGCATCTCTAGTTTTGTTCTTGTGCATCTCTGACTTGTTCAAAGACCTTTCCTGATCAGTGTTGAAATAGTACCCTAACACTCTACCCCCTTTCTCTGCTGTATTCCTTTTTATCACATTCATCACCACCTGATTATGAAATTACATTGCTAGATATTGTAGACAGATAGATAATTATTCTTATATTGTGTTTTTTTAGTCTCCCCCTAACTTAATAAATGTTCTTTGTCTATCATTGCTCTATCCCAAGGAACTAGAGCTATATGTAGAATATATGTACTCAGTAAATATTTATTTGATGAATGTCTTCTTCTGAACAGAGAATCAATAAATGAGATGATGTCAAGTTGAAAAGCTTCTGTGCAGCAAAGGAAATAATCAAGAATCTCTTGAAGAAAGAGTCTACAGAATGGGAGAAAATATTTGCCAGCTACTCCTCTGATAGAGGGCTAGTACTTAGAAGATAATAATAACTTTAAAAACTTAACACTAAAAAAATCCCCAAATAACTCAATCAAAATGGGCAATTGAACTGAATAGACACTTCTCAAAAGAAGAAATTTTAAAAATGGCTAACAAATATATGGAAAAATGCTCAGCATTATTGGCAATCAGGAAAATGCAAATTGAAACTGTGTTGGGATCCTGTCTAACTCCAGTTAGAATGGCAATCATCAAAAATACAGGTAATAATAAATGCTGCAGAGGACAAGGGAAAATAGAAACTCTTATACAATGTTGGCGAGACTACAAATTAGTGCAACCACTATGGAGACCAGTATGAAGGTTCTTCCTTCTGACTGTGTTCTTAATAACTAACCTACATGGTCAGCTAAAACTTTATTGATTTCTCTAAATTTGTACCTATCTCATAAACTAAACTATGCTAAATACTTAGCACAACATCTAGCACCTAATATGTCAATTTTCTTCCCTTTCCCTTTCCTTTCCAATTTCTAATTATGAGAATAACTATACATCTGAAATTCCCCGGAATAGCCCTACTTTGTACATGTCATCGTAGGGCAATCATTAAAGGTCCCCCCTTTTTCTATCAAAACACTCTGAGTAATTTGTATACTACTACTGGTTAAATTGCAGACTGGGGTGTCCATTTAAGCTCTTTTAGCGATCTTTATCCATGTACTGGGAAGTAATAGGCATATTCACCAGACTTAGTTCTTAGATGAAGTAACATAAAATATGAATTTTCCCTGCCTGCTTCACAGAATTTGTGAATAAAAGATGTAGAAATGTTAGATTTTTAGACATATGGAAAAGGATGTTATTAATACTTTACAGAATACTATGATGGAGTGGTGGCCCTTGAGACAAAAAACAGAGATTGATATTTCAATTGTGGAGTTTTCTAGATGGTCTAGAAAACTTATGTTTCTAGACCTTTCTTATCTAGAAAACTCATGTGACCTTCCTCATTTGTAAACTGGGTCCCTATCATCTGTCCTGCTCACCCAGGTCACAGAGCATACCAGTCTAGATAACATCCACCAAGAAGCTCCAAAAACACACTGTGGCTCCTTGGCTCCAAGGAGATTTTGTTTGACGCCTACCAAGGAGAAAGGAAAAGCCTTCTCTGGGAGCATCACTGTATCCACTGCTCAACTCTGAAGGAAGCCAGGGATGGGAGAGTCAGGGAGAGAACTTGGCTGTCACATCTGGATGAGCAAACATGCCCATCTCGAGGAAAAGCAATGCACAAAGACCTAGAAGGTGTTTCCTTTTTTGTAAATCTCTATTCTTCAAAGTTGTCAGGCCGACTCCCAGGAGGGTGCCAGAAAAGCGGCAGGAGAAGAGTGTGAACAATGAACAGTCATAGAGATTCCTTGAAGGAGCATTGGTAAGCACAGTAGAAATATATAATACTTCAAACTCTCCTGGAGAGTTTTATACTACTGCAAAGCCTCTGAATTTATAGAAAAGGGATTTAGGAAGTTACGGTGGGAAAAGAAGCGGACAGGTGATCCAGGGAAATTTGTGAAAGTGTAATAATTCTACTGATGTCCTCTCTGAATTAGCTGCTCCAGGAAGGAGCCACCTTTATCAGTGCCAGAAGAGAGCACCAAGATGGTGGTGTTTTCAGCATATGGAATGGGGATGTCTGCTTAGTTCTCCATGGATCATGGGAGGAATATTCTTGAGGATTGTCAGTTTCTTCTCAGTTTCACTCCTTCATTATTCCTGGCCCTGATGCCTCCATCCCCATCCTCCCTCCCCCACACACTAACATACAGAGGAAAACCAGGATATTCAGTCCTGAGCATCAACATAAAGCCTTCTGTCTCTTAGAAAACCCTTTGGCTGAACATAGGCAAGAAGTTTCTAGTAAACAGAGCTTCTAAAGATGAGGTGTCTGTCTTTTGAAAGAACTAGGCTTCCTTTCACTGTAAGTATTTAAAGTGAAGACAATCTGCCTCTTCAGCTATCATCATAAGGGAAACCTAAGGATTAGCATAGATGGAATCAGGTGACCTCAAAGGCCTTTCTTCTCCCTTTTGTAGGAAATAAGCTAAGAGAAAGTCATTAGTGATTCTGAGTGTTTCCATGAACATGATGGGTATTGGACACTGTAACCTCCCAAACAAGAGGATAGGATTTCTGGCCTCAAAAAAGTCAGTATCTATTTGAGGAATCCAGGACAAGGATATGTGTCTTAGGTCTTGAATATCAGGCATGAAGAGACAGTGATGATAAATATTAGCTCAAATTTATTTAAAAAAAAAAAAAGGAGTGGGAGAATTAAGGCCCAGAAAGGGAAAGTAATTTGCCTGAGGTCATGATTAAAGGCTGAAAGGGAATACTTTAAGAATCCCTGGTAGGGGAAAGGGAATCAGGTAGAAAAGATGGTATGAGATCCCTTGTAGACCCTTTCCTTTCCTGGCAGATGCTCACCCATTAGTGGTAGCTGTGAGGGTGGGGCATTTGATGGGAAAAAAAACAGTCTCCAAAGGATAGTGTGCACTTTGGGCACTTTCTTCCTCTAAATCCTATACCATTTCTCCAGCACAACTAGAATTTTGCTTTAATTTCCCTCTGTCACTACATCCCTGTCCAGTTTGGTTGGGGCTGTTTGGTAGAGGCTGTCATAGCTTGACTGAACTTTCAACAAATGCCAGAAAGAACTAGACTCTACCCATTCATCAAGCCTTTAACTAGAATTATACTCAGTTTCAGGCTAATTAGTAGAAATTACAGTAACTTTCCCTTTTTTCTCCTCAAAGTTGGCCCCTCCCTACACCCTTCAAGGAAGAAAATCTTGAGATTACTTTGAAATCTACCCCATTGCAGTCCTTCCTGTGGGCACTGGGTCTCTCTTTGGTAAAAATTCTTGAAGTTTTTTCATATGACAATATTTAAGGTAAAATTTATGTGTCTCCTAGTCTTTCTCTTTCACCTTTGTTATATTATACTCTATCAAAACTTCCATGTGAATTACTCTCCCCTAAACACACTTGAGCTTATCAGCATTCTTCTTAAACTGGGAGCTTTTGAGGAAATACAATTCTCAAGTACTTTATTACTTGTAAATGGTCAGGGAGATCCATTATTCCCTTGAATTCCTACATTCTATGCCTAAGAATATACCCCAGGGAGAATTTGGGTTTTTTTCAGGGAAAGGGAGGAATTTCACTACATTTTTATATAGCTAATAATTGTACATGTTTATGGAGTACAGTATGATGTTTTGGTGCATTTATACATTGTGTATTGATCAACTCAGGACACATCATCTCAAACATTTAGTATTTTTTTGTAATGAGAACATTCAAAATCTTCAATCCTAGCTACTTTGAATTATGTAATACAATATTGTTAATTGTAATAACTCTCAGTGTAATAGAATACCAAAACTTATTTCTACTATCTGGCTGTGACTTTTTACCTGATAACCAGTCTTTTCTGATTCCTGCCTCTCCCCTCTCCACTCCAGCCTCTGATAAGCACCATTCTACTCTCTACTATGAGCTAAGCTGTTTTGGATTCCACATATGAATGAAATCATGCGGCATTTGTCTTTCTGTTCTTGATTTATTTCATTTAACATAATGTCTTCCATCCATTCACATTGCCACAAAAGACAGATTTTCTTTTTCAAGGATAAAAAGTATTCCATTGGGTATATGTACCACATTTTTTTATCCATCCATTGGCTGATGGACATTTCAGTTGAATCTATATCTTCAACTTTATGACTAGTGCTTTAGTAAACCTGGAAGTGCAAGTCTTTTTATTTCATTTCCTTTAATATATACTAGGCAGTGAGATTTCTAGATCCTATGGTGGTTCTATTTTTAGCTTTTTGAGGAAACTCTTTGCCATTTTCTATAGTGGTTGTATTAATTTACATCCCTATCAACAGTGTATAAGATTTCTACTTTCTCTAAATCCTCACTAGCATTTGTAATTTTTATTATTATGTCATTTATTATTTTTATACCAGCTATTCTAACCTAAATGAGATGATATCTCATTATGGTTTTGATTTGCATTTCCTTGATAAGAATTTTTTTTTCATAGAATTGGGCATTGTATATCTTCTTTTGATAAATGCCTATTCAAAATTACCAATTCCAATAGAATTTTTTTGCTGTTGAGTTTTTCTAGTTCTTCTATATTATGGATATTAACTTTCTGTCAGATTAATATTTTACCCATTCTCTAGGCTGTTTATTTACTAATTTACTTTGTTATTTCCTTTGCTGGGCAGGCTTTTTAATTTGATATAATCCCATTTGTCTATATGTTCTTTTATTGTCTGTGCTTTTATAACTTGCCACAAAAAAAATTGTTGTCCAGACCAATGTCATAGAATATTTCTCCAATTCTAGTAGTTTTATAATTTTGGGTTTTATATTTGTCAGTGTGTGTGTGTGTGTGTGTGTGTGTGTGTGTGTGTGTGTGAGAGAGAGAGAGAGAGCTACATCTCCAGCCCTATTTTTTATTCTTCACTTTGAAATAGAGTCTCACTAAGTTGCAGAGGGTCTCACAAAGTAGCTAAGGCTGGCCACAAACCTGACATCCTTCCTATCTCAGCCTTCCAAGTAGTGGGATTACAAGCATGTACCACCACCCCTGGCTTGGGAGTCTTATTGAAGAAGTTTCTACCAGTGCCTATATTGGAACATTGGTTCTATGCCCTCCTTTAGAAATTTCAAAGTCTCTGGTCTAATTTCCAGGTCTTTTTTTTCCATCTTGAGTTGACTCTTGGGCAGAGTGAGAAGCTGGGGTTTAATTCCATTTTTCTAGAAATGGATAAACAGTTTTTCCAACACCATTTGTTGAAAGGATATCTTTTCTCCAATGCATATTTTTGTCACCTTTGTTGAAAATCAATTGGCTATAAGTATGTGAATTTGTTTCTGTATCTTCTAGTCTATTCCATTGGCCTATGTGCATGTTTTTGTGCCAATACTATGCTGTTTTTATTACTATGGCTCTGTAGTATAATTCAAGGTCAGCTATTGTAATGTCCCTGCATGATTCTTATTGCTGAGAATTGCTCTGGCTATTCTGGGTCTTTTGTTTTTCCATATGGATTTTAGGATTGATTTTTCTAGGTCTGTGAAGAATGACCTTGGTATTTTAATAGGGATTGAATTGAATCTGTAGATCATTTTTGGTAGAATGGCCATTTTGATAATATTTATTATATCTGTCCAAGAGCCTGGGAGATCTTTCCATCTTCTAAGATTTTCAATTTCTTTCTTTAGTGTTTTATAATTTTCATAATAAGTTTATAATTATGAAATTTTGAATTTTATAATTATGTTTTATAATTTTCATTGCAGAAGTATTTTACTGCCTTCATTAGACTTACTCTTAGGTAGTTTATGCAAATAAAAAGTACCCTGATATTCCATCTAACTCTAATTAGAATGGCAATCACCAAGAGTCAAACAACAGTAAATGCTGGTGAATATGTGGGTATATAGGAACTCTTATATGCATTGGTGGTATTGTAAATCAGTGCAGCTACTGTAGAGATTAGTGTGAAGAATACACAGAAAACTGGGAATGGATCCATCATACTGCCCAGATATACTAGTCCTTGGTATCTTTCCAAAGGGACTGAAATCAGAATATTGTGGTGATATATGTTCATCCATGTTTATAGCAGCACAATTAACAATAGCCAAATTATGGAACCAACCTAGGTATCTGTCAACAGATAAACAGATTACAAAATTATGGGATATACACCCAATGGAGTTCTACTCAGCAATAAAGTAGAACAAAATTGTGTCATTTTCAGGAAAATAGATGGACCTGGGGATTATGTTAAGTGAGATTAGAAAGTCACAGAAAGTGAAGGGTCATATGTTTTCTCTCATATGTGGAAACTAGGGAGTAAATGGGATATAAGAGGGACTTTAGATAATGGAGGAGAATACCCAGTGGAGTTATGGAGGGGCCTAGGGAAGGTTGGTGGGGATAAGAATTAATGAAAGGAGCACTTCCCTGATGTTATGTCCATATATGAAATTGCCAATGCCAATTGCAATACCATATATGGGGAAAGGGAGAGAGTGAGGAGGGAGCCAGGGAGAAGCTCATCATGTGCTGTGTGCATGTATGTCCCTATCACTTTGAACTACATTATGAAATGTGAATACAATGCACTATTAAAATTATATTAAAAGAAAATGTTGATAAAATGATTACTATCAAAATTAAATGCTTTTGCTTCTCAAATAATATTTAAGAGAAGAAAAAAGGAATACAATCCACATACTGGGAAAATACTTTTACAAAACATAATTGAAAGAACATTTATTCAGAATACATAAAGGACTCTCACAACTCTAATGAGAAAATATAACCCATTAAAATGTACAAACAATCTAAACTGACATTTTACAAAAGCAGATGTATGAATCATCAATAAGCACATAAAAAGAGGCTTGACGATACTGGTCTTCAGAGAAATAAAAATTAAAACCATTACAAGGTACATTACACAACCCACTAGAGTAGCTAAAACTAAGATGACTAAAAATACCAAATATTGGCAAAAATATGAGCAATGGAGCTCTCATATGTTGTTAGAGGAAATGCAAAATGTTATGACCACTTTATGACCACTTTGGAAAACAAAAAGTCAGTATTTAACGTACATTTACCAATGGCCCAGGATTGAACAGATATATATTTTAAAAAAAGTGTTCAAAGATGTACATACTATTTTCACAACATATTATAGTTTATAATAGATCAAAACTGAAAGCAATTTAAATGCCTATCCATTGGAAAATGTATTTTTAAAAATTTTGATATAGCCATACTATTGAATAATACTCATCAATAAAACAGAACAAAATATTAAAACACACAGCAACATAGAAGAGTCTAAAACATCACACTAAGTGAAATAAAGCAAACACAATAAACTAAGTCATCTATGAGTCCCTATACATTAATTTCTAGAAAAAGCAACATGAGAGTGACAGAAAGCAGGTCAGTGGTTCCTTGGGGCTGAGTCTGGAGAGAGGGATTAACTCCCAGGAGACTCAAAACAGTTTTTTCAGAATGAGGGAAACAAGTCATATGTTGATTTTGGTGGTAGTATCAAAATGATACACAATTCCAAATTCATGAAATGTACAATTAACATGGGTGAATTTTACTATATGTAAATAATACTGCTGTAATCTAAATATTTGTTTGAAACTTATAGGTTGAAATCCTAACCCCAAGGTGATAGTATAAGGACGTGGGCCTTTGGTAAGTGATTAGATCATGAGGACAGAGTCCTAAGTATTGAGATTATAAAAGAAATTCTCTTATTAAAGAGACTCCAGAAGCAGCCAGATTAGAAGTGACTTCCCAGCCTCTGGAACTGTGAAAATAAATGTCTTTTTTTTATGTTACCCAGTTTGTAGTATTTTATTATAGCAGACTGAATGAACTAATACCAATACAGAATAACATAGAAATGTAACACAAAAAAACTAGCCACATTAACACCATAAGGGAACCTTGATATCAAAGTAATTAGTGAGAAAATGTCAGCTGGCCAGGACGACCTCTATCCAGAAGCCAAACTCTCAAGCCTGGGCCCAGGTCCTCCTGCTCCCACCCCAGATTTGGAAGCTAGCTTGAACATCATCAACAACAGATTCTAAATTCCAAATATCACTTAAATAATTAGTCTTTCAGTATCTGGTCCAGGTGAGTGCTTGTTTCATTGTTTTTAAAAATTCATTTCCTGTCTAATTTGATAAAGCACTATTCAAAGATATACAGGTTAACAACTTTCTGTAATTGAAGAAAGACATGAATTGTCTGATTGAAAGAATATAGCAAGGCTTGCAAAACACAGAGGAGAAATAACTGTCAACCATATGTCCCACACCCAGCTACAATGATTTAAGAGTTAAAGGGTTAAAATTAAAGGCACTGCTTAAGATTTTACAAATATATCCTAATATAATTTATTATACACTCAATAGGCAGTACAATCACAAAAGTATAAAGTAAATATACAACAAATTCATCAGAATAGTTGCTCTGGGAGGGAGAACTGGACTAAGAAAAATATCATAGGTAACACTGGTATTATATGTAATATTTTACTTTTTAAAAATTAAGGAAAATATGACCAAATAGTGCCAGGGTACATGGATTTTTATAGTATTTTGAATGCTTTTTAAACAAATTTTTTATTTGTATTGTATTGTATTATATTGTATTGTATTGTATTGTATTGTATTTTTGGTTACTGGAGGTTAAACCTAGAGACATTCTACCTCCAAGCTAGACTCCCAAGCCCTATTTTATTTCTTATTTTGAAACAGAGTTCCCGTAAGTTCCTAGGAGACCTTGTTAAATTGTTGAGGCCGGCCTCAAATCTATGTTCCTCTTGTCTCAGCTTCCCAAGTACTGGCATCACAGGTGTGGGCCACCATGTCTGGCTTAACAGAAAAATATTTTAAAAGGAAATAATATAGATCTAGAGTATCTTTGAGAAGAGCAGGGACAATCTCATAACAAGTTTTTCACCTTTTTTTCTCTGCACTTGGTAAATTGCTTATTACATAGAAGATGCTTAGAATATTTGTTAGTAAATAAATAAACATACTACCCCTATGCTCCTTGTGACAGGAAAAGCAATGTCTAAAGACAAATCTGTTTGGGGGCTACTTTCAACTCAATCATTTACTCATTCTCAAACAAGCCTCCCTGGTAAATAGACAAGGTGCAGAGGTTACAGGAATGTATAAAAAAGAGCCCCTGCTCTTAATAAGCCTACAAGTGATTTCATAAGCTGAGTATCCTAATAGAATGTACAAGGAAAGAGTGATGACTGAGTACTGGAGCTCACCAGCTCACTAGTACTATAGTTTCCTTCTAGGAAAATCTTTTCAAGCATTTTCCTTTTCTCTCTCAAAATTAGACTTCTTTATAGTGCCCTTATAAAACCAATGACTAGTAAAACTGCAAAAAATAAAATGCAAGCAGAAAAGGACAGGGAAGGAGGAGCTATCCAAATCAATATAGCTTTTTCCCCTCTGAGAATCTAACTTCTTCCCCAAAGAACTGAAAGGAAACTGCAGCCAAAGAAAATATATTCCATTTCTCGGTCTAAAGCGTGTCACCCTGGCATCCACTGCCTATTGGAGATAAGCTCTGCTTTGGTGAGGGACAGGAGCATGCCAGGAAATTGAGGACACGCGGGTATTTTCCCAAGCTGTATTAACACTTCTTCTCATCCTTTGCAGAGATTAGAACTTTTATCACTGGCTCACACACATTTTTAAAAAATTGTACTAAGCTGTAATTTTTTAGGGCAGAACAGAGCAAAATTGTTCACTTTTTCTCAGGATGCTGCAAGTTGATGCAGCTGAATGCTGACAAGGAATCCAAGTCTCTAAGCCACAGCTCTCCCACTTTAAGGCGGGCGCATCTCTCCCATGACTGCTAAGACTCTTGATAAGAACAGATTATGGAAACGTCTGTTTTGAGGAAGGGAATGAAGGGGTCGTATTTGCCATTTGACAATAGCTCTCTGGACAGATGAAAAGTGAGGATTACCAAGATAATGCCAACTTAAATGGGCAGTCCAAGCCTTTAGGACAATAGCCTGCAGTGATGAGAGGTAATAACAGGGTCAAGAACCCAACTAGGCAGGTCATAGGGCAGGTGGGAGTAAGAGCAAAATGTACAAGCAGACATGGGTAGGGAGAGACACAACACAGTAAGTCTGAGGTGGCCAGCTATTGAATGCTTTCCATGGGCTGAGTTTCTTTTAAGTGATTCAGCCAATGATTTCATTTAGTCCTCATAATTACAAGAGGAAACTATTATATTCTATGTTCCACAAGGGAGGAGCATTCAGATCAAAGAAGTATCTAGTGAAGATGAAGTCTTGATCCTTCTATCTCCCAGGCCCATGGACATTATGTTACCCAGGCCCTCATCATTTGCCACCCCTAGGATGCCACGTGATAGGGTACAATCACACGCTTTCCCAAGGTCTGCCTTAGGAATGGTCCCGGGGTTCTTCTTGACTGCACAGCAAGGCCATCTAGGGCATAAGCAGTGTCTTTATGTGGAAAACCCCAGCTTCCCTTCCAATGGCACCTCCAGCACCAGTGCCAAGTATGTTGACAGTGAGGACATTCAGATTACAGGGCTGCTGCTGGTCCAGGCCATGGTGAAAAGCTATGATGCCAGTTACCCACTGCACCTAGTAGCTGGCTGCCCAACTGAATTCCTATATATCAAAAATGCTATTTGGTGCTAAAACAAATTTGCTAGGCTTTAACTATCCATGAAGAACAATTAGACATTCCTAACATCAAGGTTTGGGGGCCAACTAGAAAGAAGCACTGCCATCTGACTTTATGATTAGTCATTCTTCCAAGCAAGAGAGAAAAAATCATTTTCCAGATCCACTCAATCCACAAGGAGGAGTTTCCCCTAAAGAGGTAGAGAAGTACAAAGGACAGAGCATGTCTAGAGAGCATGCCCTCTAGAGTTTAGTCTCTCTGGAATGAAAATGGAAATTAGCAACCCAGGGGGGCATATCAATGTGAAACAAGTTGGTACTATGTTTTAGTCCAGAACAGGGAGTGATTGCTGGGGCCTGTGAAAGTCAAAGTTGTCTCTCAGGGAAAGTGAGATTTGAGAAGGGCTTTTACTGTTGAGCAAAATTTGGTGAGTAGAGGAGAGAAGGGAAAGCAATGTAAGCCAAGACATAAGGGGGAATACAGAAAAGAAGTCTGAAAATTTGGAAGAATGGGCTGGAACCCAAACATGACAGTTTTGAATATCAGTCTGAGGAATTAGGACAGAGGAATGTGCTTGCTAAGTCTAAACTTCTGTCCCTGAATTGACAAAGTAACAATATTTCTAGGAAGAGCTAGCTGACTTCTAGGAACTATAAGAGTCCCTGGTCTTCCAGATCTGCACTCCCTATAATATAAGGCACCTAGTCCATTTCCTAAGGATTTTATGAGAGACGTTGGCCCCTTATGTAAAGTTGCTAGGGAAATTTTAAAAAGGTGTGTTAGTCAGCTTTCTGTTCTTATAACAAAATACCTGAGGCAATTAACTGAAAGAGAAAAGATTTATTTTGACTCATAGTTTTAGGGGTCTCAATACATAATTAAGTAGACCCTTTGCTTTGGAGCCTCTAATGTGGGTGTCAGATTGGAATGGTGGGCAGTATGTGGCAGACCACAGAGTCCACCTCATGGCCAGGAAGAAAAGGAGGAGGAAAAAGGGCCCAGGGTCCTATAAAGCTATTAGAAAGCGTAGGCGTACCCTCTGATGACCTAAATCCCTTGTACTAGGTCCTACCTCCTAAAAGTTCCACTACCTCTCAATAGTGCCACCCTAAGAAGCAAGCCTTTGGCATGCAGGTCTTCGAGATACATCAACATCCAAACTATAGCAGGTGTAGTTCTAAAGCAGTAATCTAGTATATGATGGGGAAAATAAAACAAACAAACAAAAAAAGAAAATCCTAATGAAGGAGCAGAGACTATATTTAGAATTCTTTAGAATTCGTTATCTGTAAGAAAGAAAGCATTACAAATTCAAAATGCATATACAAAGATATCTAGAACTGAAAGACATAAGGAAAAAAGTATAGTCACAATTATGTAAAGATTGAAATAGGTCAGGAGTATAGACCATGATTGTAACAATATTCACATTAGAGGGTAAAGGAAAATATATTAGTCTCCCGTGGCCACCATAACAAGTTACTACAAATCCGATGGCTTAAAACAACAGAATTTTTCCCCTCATTGTTCTTGAAATCAGAAGTCTGGATCCATATGCCAGCAGGACCATGCTGTTTCTGGGAACTGTGTTGGAGAGTCCTTGTCTCTTGCAGCCTCTGGTGGCTTTGGGCACTCCTTGGCCTGCAGCAGCATCATTCCAGTCTCTGCCTCCATCTGCACTTGGCTTCTCACTGTGTCTGTGCCTCCTCCTCTGTATCTTAAAGCACATTTATCATGGGATTTAGGGCCCATCTAGATAATCCAGGATGGTCTCACCCTGAGATCCTTATAACTGCGAGAACCTTTTTTTCCCCAAATAAGGCCATGCTTATGATGCAGGGGTTAGAATGTAGAGGTTTCTGGGGACTGCCATTCAACCCAACGAAGAAAATATAATTCATCTCCTTTTTGTGTGTGTGTGTGGTATTGGGGATTGAACCCAGAAGTGTCTTACCTCCAAGGTACATCCCCAGCCCTATTTTATTTTTATTTTGAAACAGGGTCTCACTAGGTTGATAAGAGCCTCACTATTTGCTGAGACTGTCCTTGAACCTGTGATCCTCCTGTCTCAGCCTATGAAGGACTGGGATTACAGGCATCCACCACCATGCCTGGCTCATATCCTCTATTTTGTTATCTTAGTTTAAGTTAGATTGCACTTGGCTTTGCTTCCATCAGTGGATAAAAAAGATTAATTGCAAATATAGTATTTTATTACTGGCAGGCTTCTTGTAGTCAGAGTCTCCTGAAGCCCCTGAATAACATATTGGAGATGGGTACCCCTCTGACTTGGGGAAATCTGTGATATTTTGTTGTATGATGTCCAGTAGCATCATAGGAATAAGCGGTTAAGTCCTAGGCTTAGCTCAGAGGTTTACAGCTAGGATTTCTGCTCTAGTTTTTTGCATCACTTTACAATAGCATCTCCAGTGTCCTTCTGATCCACACACCTCTCCCACCCTCCAGCCCACTCCCCATAATAAGTCATTAGGTCTAGTATGCAAAAGGGCAGAAAGTGTACACATTTGTGTTTCCTGTGAGAGGTTCCATTTAAACCTGGTATCCTTGAAAGGCAATTTTCAACCTTTTATCATTTGCAGTGGTCTCCATACCCATCTGAGAGAGTGCTGAGGTGTCTTTATAAGAACGACTCCAGAAACTTGCTAAACATGTGGGTTTCCTTGTCTATCAAAGGTGTTTATTGAAGCTTGGAATGGAGCCTATGATGTTTTCTTTTTTTTTTTTTTTTTTCGGTACTGGGGATTGAACTCAGGGGCATTCTACCTCCGAGCTACACCCCCAGCCCTATTTTTTATTCTTTATTTTGAAACCAAGTCTCACTAAGTTGCAGAGTGCCTCACTAGGTAGCTGAGGCTGGCCACGAACCCGGATCCTCTGGTCTCAGCCTCCCGAATGCTGGGATTACAAGCGTGCGCCACCACGCCCGGCTTTGATGTTTTCTTTTTAACTTTTCTTTGTAGCTTCCCGAGTCATTCTGATGTAACCAAGCTTCCATGATGATGTTGAAATGTCCTAGAAGTAGGCAAAGGTTTCTGTCACTTTAATGCCAAAATGACACAGACCCAGTGAAACAAATGGTGCCCGGTGTCCTGGGCCTCCAGACCACACGCAGTCTGACCCCCTCCTCCCCTGATCATCCTCAGCTCCTGTCACCCTCCTCCTTGCTTGCGGTCCAGCGACATGGCTTCCAGGTTGCCCAGGCTGTTCCTTCTTTGAGGCCACTTCTCCCCAGGCCATCTGTAGGTCCTTCACATATTTCACACCTTTGTTCCAATGTCATCTTATACGGGATCCTTTCTAACTACCCTCTGCCACACATAAAAGCATGTTCACCACTCTGTAGCTCATTATCTTGCTTTATTCTTCAGATAAATAATTAGTACCTACAGTTTAGGTGGGTATTTGTAGATTTTTGTTTATATCACAAGAATTCAAGGTCTCTGAAAGCAGGAATATGTTTATTTGTTTGCTTGTTTTTCTTTGCTATGTTGCCATTGTGCTAGTGCCTAGAAGATATTGCACAATCAATAAATATTTGATGAATTAATAAACAGATGAAGATATTGCTGCCTATCTCAAAGAATCAGTAAGGATAGCAGCCCCTTAACATACTTTTAGAAAATTAAGATAAGAAAACAAAATATCAAAGAAGGCCTCTGGCTAAGAAAAAAAGAAAAAGAAAAAGGAGACAAAATAATTTTCTGGTTTTTAACCTTGAAGAGAAAGTTCCCCCATTTCTGGTTGAATCCTTATCTTTAAACTTCATTAGCAGAGAGCAATTGAAGGAATCTCTAGCATTGAGATACTAGATCTCATAACACATTCCTGGAGAAGTCGCTTCTACTGGAAGGAGGATCAAGAATAAGAAGTAGAGAGTAGGCAAGCTAAATGTGTTGATCTCATAAACTGTCCTCTCTCCTTCTGATCCGTCAAAGATTATGGGGAAGGAGACAGGTGTTTTCAATCTTGGGTTTTGGTGGTCAGTAATGAGCCTGGAAGAAGGGCTAGGTGAGCCTTCAAAAGACAGAAACAAGGACACAAAACCAACACCCAGGGTTTGTGGCACAAGAGAGACCATTCACTTGAATAAGAAATGAATCATCACTCTGCAGGACTAGACAAAGAAGTAAGACCAGGCTCCAGGCTACACAAGTAAAGAAATGCCAAGAGAGCGAGCAGGTTCAAGAGTGTAGGGATGAGGAGAGTCAAACAGATCACCAGAGGGGCCTGGGAAGGTAAAGAGGGACCTTTTATAAGGTGAGAGGGCGTTTGTTAAAGCACCAAGCAGCCTTTTTTTTTTTTTTTTTTTTGTCAATATTGTTCTTTTTCAAAAGGGAGGCCTGACCTACCAATAGCCAAGAGGTTTCTATGACAATCTCACCTAGAACAAATGTTTGAAAAAAAGAGTGGGAATAAAACTGGAGAAGTTTGAAAAGAAAGTTGATCCTGTAATATCAACCATATCATCATAGCAAAATACATGCAAACATGTATACCTGTGTGTGCCCCATGTGTGTATGTGTTTGTGTATTCTGAGCCTGCCTTGCCACCTGCAACCTACTTGGTGTCTACTGCCTGGTTTAAGAAAACCTCCTTTTTAAAAAAGGGGTCATTAGGGCTAGGCATGGTGTCACATGCCTGTAATTCCAGTACTTGGGAGGCTGAGACAGGAGGATCACACATTTGGGGCCAACATTAGCAATTTAGCAAGGCCCTCAGCAACATAGTGAGACCTTATTTCAACATAAAGTAATAAAATAGGGTTATTTTATAACGCAGAGGCAAAATGCTCTTGGGTTCAATCTCCAGTACCAAAACTAAATTTTGTTCCTAGAAAAAAATACAGGGAAAGCATTTTCTAACACTAGTCTCTGAAAAGATTTTTGGGATCTGATCACAAAAGTATAGGCAACAAAAGCAAACTTAGACACATAGGATAGCATCAGAAGTCTATTATACATCATAGTGACTATATCTGAACATTGGTGAGAAAATAGATTTTAAGATGATAAGTATGTGAGATGTTGTATATGTTAACAGTTTATTCATTCAAATTTGTATACGTATATCAAAATATCACATTGTATCCCATAAATATATATATATATTATTGTTAATTAAAAATATTTTGTGGTACTAGGGATTGAACCCAGGGACATTCTACCTCCGAGCTACACCCCCAGTCCTGTTTCTAATTTTTTATTTTGAAATAGAGTCTTATTAAATTGTGGAGGGCCTCACTAAGTAGCTGAGGCTGGTCAAGAACTTGTGATCCTCCTGTCTCAGTCTCCCAAGTACTGGTATTACAAGCATGTACCACCATGCTTGAATTAAAAATAGTTTTTTTTTTTTTTTTTTTTGCAGTACTGGGGATTGAACTCAGGGGCATTATATCTCCAAGCTATACCCCCAGCCCTATTTTTTATTCTTTATTTTGAAACCGAGTCTCACTAAGTTGCGGAGTGCCTCACTAGGTAGCTGAGGCTGGCCTCGAACCCAGATCCTCCGGTCTCAGCCTCCCGAATGCTGGGATTACAAGCGTGCGCCACCACGCCCGGCTAAAAATAGTTTTTAAAAAATGAAAAAATTTAAAGGTGATTGGTCATTATTTCATTTATTTATTCATTCAGTGCTTACTAAATGAGAGGCAAATGTGTTTTGCCTAGAGATAACAAAGGAAGAAAGGCTTATGAAAAACATAAATAATCACAAATTATTATTTTAGTCAAGAGCTTAACTGCTGAAATTTTACTCAGGATCTGAAAATAATCCTTCTGAGCTTCCCTTCATAAGTGACTGGCAGTGCGTGGGAATGGGATGAGAAGGGATAAGCCACCAGTGGGACATCACTAAGTCATCTATGCTTCCTTCATTCCCTTTGTAACACTGGCACAGAAGAGCTGGAGAAGACTGTTCCTGGCAGTACGATAGATGGGAGATGTCAAAAGGCTCTCTCAAAGCCAGGTGCTGTGACACAAACCTGTAATTCCAGTATTTGGGAGGCTGAAATTAGAGAATCACAAGTTCAAGGTCAGCCTCAGTATCTTAGCAAAGCCCTCAGCAACTTAGTGAGATCCTGTTTAAAAATAAATAAGGAAATAAAATAGAGCTGGAGGATATGGCTAAGTGGTAGAATGCTCCTGGGTTCAATCCCTAACACAAAAATAAATAAAAATAGTCTGCTTTTACCAGATTTTTTATGTAATCTGAACACAAATAGAAGATGCTTTTTTAGAGAAATGAATAAAATCAAATTAATAATTAAAATGATTGGAATGAATAAATCAAAATAAATGTAGCCTGTTTCTTCAACAAATCCTCTGGCTTTGAGAAGCTAAAATCTGCTTTTAGACCAAACATGTTTCCCCATTCTACCTACCACATTGTTTCAATAAAATGAAATTAGCATTTCAAGCTGATACTATCTGCAGTACAAAAAATGCATTGTATAGATTTAGAATGTTATTAACAATCCTATGGATTTTCACAAGTATACATGAAGAGGGAAAAAGACAATCAAATTCATCAAGCCCTAAGAGAACAATTAGATCCAGAGAAATCAATACCATAAAATTTTCTTTTGTATGGCTTCTTCATGCACACTGCATCACAGAGGGGTTTACCAAATTAAAATTTCCAAGGCAAATGACAGTATGGGATACAAATTACCAAAAAAACACTGGTATAGTGGTGAAACATTTCATGTTCACTAAATTAAACCATTAAATCATGAGGCTGATAACAGACAGAGAAGCAGAATCATGAGGCAGGAGGTCAAAAGACAGTTTGATGAGAACTGAAAAGAGAGGTGAAGGCTAGGGGCTCCAGGTAGGGAAGGCTAGGTGTCAGACACCTTCTGTTCCTACAACAACACCAGACATAATCAACTGATAAAGAGAACAGGTTTATTTGGGTTCACAGTATTGGAGATTTCAGTCTATGATCAGCTGACCCCGTTAGCTTTGGGCCTGTAGCAGTACATGATGGTTGGAGTGTATAGTAGAGCAAAAACACACTCAACTCATGGCCTGAAAGAGGAAGAGGCAAGGATCCCACATTCCTTTTGAGAGCACCCCCCCACCCCACAAAGATCTCCCACTAGGTTTCACCTCTTAAAGATTCCACCACCTCCCAATAGCACCAAGTTGAGGACCAAACCTTTAACACATGGACCTTTGCGGGACATTCATCCAAATCATATCACCAGAGTACTTGGAGCTTCCAGAGAGCTCCAGCATTCCCACACAGCAGAATTTCTAAAACATCCTGGATTTATGAAGGTTTACTTTCAACAAATGAGATTCCTTAAACATACAACTAGGCTTGATTTAATTTTTATAACTCAGTGAGACTTTTCCTTTAACAATTCACAAATCAGAGAAAAAGTAAAATAAATAAAACTTTGGCCACAACATCTTTATTTGATTTCAGAAAATAAGGTCATTTTAAATCATAGTAAACAGTACTGATGACACATCTGAAAATTTAGATCTTTGAGTCACTGGGGATATGACTATACCAACACAACCACAAATTGCTATAGAATCACCAAATATGAAAGTTACAGAATTATTCTGTGTTTACCCTGATCCTCATCTGGATTATCCAAGGTGACTAAGAGTCAATTTGTTTTCAAATATGCCTTTCCTGTCAACAAATATGAGCATGAATATTTTAGCAGTACATTCGAAGTTTGAAATTCTCACTGATGGGAGTCTTCCACGGATCTCACAAGAAATTTTTAACTTTCAACACACCTGTGTTTGCCAATCTCTAAGTTGTCTATGAGGCCTTGGGCAACTGCTGTAAACCTCCATTTCCTCACCTGTAAAAGAAGGTAATAATTTTACCACAAACCAAGGGCTACTGTGATAATTGAAAGAGTTCCCATTTAAAATTACACAATGCAAGCCAGATGTGGGTGCACACCTTCAATCCCAGTACATGGGAGGCTGAGACAGGAGGCCCTCTGCGCACTTAGTGAGACCCTATTTCAAAATTAAAAAAAAAATAAAATAGGGCTGGGGGGTTTAGTTCAGAGGCAGAACAAACATTTGGTTCAATCCCATGTATCACAATAAATACATACATATATACATACATAAACAAATAAAATATCCAATGCAGTTCCTAGAACACTTTACATTTTCCCTCCATTTCTCCATCACTGCCAGCTTCAGCATCATTGTTGTCACCTGGGCACTGTAGCAGGGCTCCTGGCTGGTACCGATCCTCCACATACAGCTCTCACTAGCTTAAGCCTCACCGAGTCCCTTGTGCTTGTCTCCTACAAACTGAATCATAGCACCTTTTCTCAAATCTCTTCCAATACCTCAGCTCCCTCCCCCACTTATTGAATGGTATTTATTTGTTGCACATGTTTTTCAGAGATAAAAATAAAAATACTAACTTCATATTCTTATCATCTAGGCAATGCCAAGTTTGCATTTTCCCTTACATTTTATTTCAGAGCAATCCTTGATTCATAATTCTAAATGAATCATAAATAAAATATTTATATGGTTACATACAAATGATTTTAAATGATTTCCTGAAAATCTTATATAAATCATTTACTTTCCAAATAGGAGTCACATTTTAAATATACCTAGAAAGGTGGTGGTGTATATTCCCTTAGGCAAATTATTTTGTGTAACAAGTATTCAACTTAAATATGGTCATTCATTCTCTAATCTGTCTCTTATGTTTAATTTTGTTTATCATGTTTGCTTAAAGCATGATTTCTGTAGATTTTGTTAGCTATTTGTGTATTATACTAAGATGGTAAAGCATATTCACTTTTAGTCTTTACCTTAATGCTTTTCCTTTCCTTTTTTGTGTTGTGTCAGATGTCTGTATGTTCATGTTTGACAAGTAAAGTTAATAGAGATATGACCAAAACCACCACTAGCCTTTCAAATACTGAGCCTAAAGAAATCAGTTAAACAGATGGTTCTAAAGGTTTAATCTTTGTCTCTATTAGCAAAAGCCAAACTTGGAGATAATTCTAATTCAGTCTTCAAAACACATTTCTTGGGTGAGAGCCAGTGCTATAACTGTATTTTAGAGTATGATAATTATTCCATTTCCATCTATTTTGCATAAATTTGAATAATATGCTCAAGTGGCCCTAACCTCACATATGTAATAATTAGTGCAATTAATTAGTATAAATGTATTCTAATCCTATATTCCAGACATGTCAGACATGAATATATACTAGTACTTGAAAACATATATAAAGATCCTTGAAAACAATTAGTTTAATTACCTTCCATATAATATTTCACAAAGACATATTGTGTGAGACAGCCTTCTATTTTTGGACACTGAAGTGTCAAAGTAAATAACGAGAGCCTTGAGAGAAGGCTACTCTGACCAGGGAGTTGGGACATTATGGGCATGCCAATACAACATCAAATTGGAAGTGCAGGTATGCAAGGTAAAGAGAAGGCTGATCCCTGGCTGAAATATATATAGTAAAGGGGCAGTTCAGTGGGAGTGCTGAACCCAGAGTTCCCACAGGTCAAAGAATATGCAACACCAGACTGGCCCAATGAAGGTCTCTAATGTACAATAAGTTCTAACACTGTGCCAACCACTTTGGTAAGCATCAGGCAAATATTTGTACTTCCTTTGATGTTCACAACACCTCCTCAGAGGTAAACAACATAACCCTCCTTGCACGCAAGAGAAAACCGAGGCTGAGAAAGGTTATTTTTCCCAGTCCCATACCCTTTACCAAACTGCTCTGCCTTTCCAAGGGAAACAACTCCTGCTCCAGCTACAGTATGTTCAGAGAAGAACAGTCATACGGAACATGGGTCTGAGCATTCCATAAAATGTCATCCTCTTTTCTGTGACTCCATCTATTATTTTTCAGAGAAACAGGCCATACAAGGGAAGAGACATGGGATACCACACTTGTCACCAGAGCTCCATATCAGCAGTCCTCCACACATGTGCTTAAAGAGAGAAGGATGCCACCCTTATCTCTGTGATGGTCCAGGCTGGGTTTAAGGGGATTGACCAAGTGTTGTTCAGAGATGTCTTCCCTTTTGAATGCTTAAAAGGTATGTAGGACTGGGATGGATGTAAGTATTGAGGAACAATCTAACACCATACTTCCCAAGAAGCTAGAGCTCCAGCAACTGAAGGGCACATGTGGCATCAAAATGCCATGACTCAAGAAAATTTAATAAGCTCATTATCTATCACATATTTCCTGCATTTCCTATAATGAGGACTTTCTCTAATCCTCAAGTGCTTTTAAAATACACATTCTTAGTTCTTTGTCTTTTAAGAACTTAGAGCATAACTGTTGTGTTAGACATAAAGGATATAAGAATATACAATTTCTAATAGCTTTCCATATCTTCTTTTTTCATCTCTTTTTGGAACAAGAATAAAGGTAAATAACAGCAATAGTGTTAGTAAGACTTCTTGGGAACCTGACTCAGTAGCAGCTAATCATAGGTCTCTGTGAGAAACAGTGTTCTCTTGACTCATGCATGGCCATTCATGCAGCCATATTTTAATTTTTGTGATTTCATTTTACTGTCCTTCTTTACCTGATGTCTCATTAACAAGTTTACACAGAGTCTGCTTCTTCATAAGCTTCTCTGTTTCTACTGTCCCTTTTTGGAGGGCAGGTATGCCTTACTACATGCCTGAAGCATCCCAGACCTCCTTTTGCCATGGTCTTCATGATGCAGCATCATAAACTTTGTTTGCTTCTGTAATATCTACTCATTAATAACATCTTCTATAGTAGTATAGAGTTGTTACAGGTTCTACTCAGAATCTGGCATATAATGCACTTTTATATTGTTGAACTGAACTGAATAAGAAAAAAAAGTTGATGGAATAGCTTTAAGCCTAAGAAAGCTTGGATATATTTATGCAGTTTGCAGGATATTAAATAAACTCAATCTGCTCCTTCCCTCCCTGTGTTAATCAGCTTTCTGTCACTATAGTGAAATACTTGAGATAATCAATTTATAAAGAGAAAATGTTAGACTCATGATTTTTCAGTGCATGGTCAACTGGCCCTATTGCTTTGGGCCTGTGGCAAGGCAGCACAACATGGCCAGAGCACATGGTAGAGCCAAACCTCTCACTAATGAACAAGTGAAAAGAGAGGAAGAGGAAGGGAACTGGGTACCATTATTCCCTTCAAGGGCATGTCTTCAATGACATAAGGACCCCCTTCCAATAGCACCATCCAAAGGCTCAAACCTTTAGCACATGGACTTCTAGGGGACAGGTAAGTTGCAAACTACAGCACTTCTCTAAAGTAAACCATTCCCAAATCAAGGTTTCTAGGCTAAGGATTTCCTTTTTTTTTAGGGCAGCAGTTTGTCTTCCATTTGCAAATGGGATACTCTCAAGAGCTCTGAGAAGATCAAAGAGAGAGAAAATGTATCTTAGAGATGGAAACTAATATGTAAAGCTAACAGAGATCCTTCGATCCACCCAAGAAGATGCCAGAAAAGAGATCTGGATAAATTTCAATGTCAGATAAATAAGAATAAATGATAAGGACACTATTCTCAATCAGAAGTTTGTTTCAGGAAAAAAATAAAAAAAGCCCTGTATGCATTTTATGGAGTGAGTCAACTAGGGTCTGCGGTTCTTCCTGCAATTATGACTCTTCATGCAAGTACCTACTTACACATGTATGAATGTATCACTTTGAATCTCATTCTGATGTGTAATTACAATTAACCAATAAGACTATTGAATATATTATATATTCAATATATATATATTCAATATATTGAATATGTTATATATATAATATATAACATATATTATATATATATGTGAAGCCAGTTAGAATTTTTTATTTTTAATAAAATAAAACTTTCACTCCTATGAATAATTTAACATACTCCAAAGAGTATAGACAGCGCCTTCCTGTGTACCTAAGAAGTTTTTAAGCCCACATGGAGCAAATGCATGTTACCCTCGTCTTCTCCCAAACCTCCTACTGGCTTCAGGAAGAGAGGAGGGCCTGTCTACCTGCATGTCCTTGAATTCCTACAGCCTGGCATAGTGCCTTGCACATAGCTGATGCTCACTGAATATTTGTGGAAATAAATTGTCTAAATTCCATCCATTCTTCTGCATTAGGGGTTTAGTCTATTTGCGAAAAGAACAAAACCATTTTCATGTTGACCTGAATGAGTTGTGGGCAAGAAGCTAGGAGAAATCTCTTTAAGAGTAAGAGTAGAGCCGGGTGTGGTGGCGCATGCTTGTAATCCCAGCATTTGGGAGGCTCAGACAAGAGGACCCAGGTTTGCGGCAGCCTCAGCTACCTAGTGAGGCAGTCCGCAACTTAGTGAGACCCTGTTTCAAAATAAAGAATAAAAAATAGGGCTGGGGTATAGCTCAGAGGTAGAATGCCCCTGAGTTCAATCCCCAGTACCGCAAAAAAAAAAAAAAAAAAAAGGTAAGAATATACACACAATAGAATTGAACTCAGCCATAAAGAAGAAAACTATGTCATTTTAAGAACATCAGTGGAACTAGAGAATATTACTCTAAGTGAGATCACTCTGTCTCAGAAAGTCTTGGGTCATCTGTGTTTTCTCCACATGTGGAAGCTAGAATGAAAATAGGAAACAAAAGGAACTTCAGTCAAATGAGGGAAGAGACCAGAAGAAAGTGGAAGGGGATTAGAAAAGAGGGCTAGGGAGGGGGAAATGAGGCTTGAGGAAGGGAAAAATTCAAATAAGGTTATGTTCATAAATGAAGGTATCACTACCAACCTCACTACCATATATGGGGAAGAATGAAAAGGGAAGGGGTGGGATATGAAGGAAATACACCAAGTGATGTATGCATGTATTAAATATACTTTGAATCTCACTATGAAGTATAATTACAATGTATAATTGCAATTTTATGCACCAATAAAAGTATTTTTTAAATGTGAAGAGAATGCCTTAAAATGCATCCTACAGAGGGGCTGGAAAGGGTGGTGGGCTCAGTGGCTTAAGCAAGAAATTTACTCACATTCTTTTTGCCTCATTTTCTCCAAGTATAAATGAGCCCTGTAATACTATCTCCTTTTTGGGTTTATTTTGAGAATTAACAAAAAATCCTAAAACAATGACTGGCTCAAATAAGTGCTCAAATAAATGCTAACTGTGGATTTTTCTCAAAGAAAATTTCAAACTGAAGTCACCTTCAAAAGAAACCTCAATTTTTAATGAAGGCAAAGTTTTGATTTTTAAATATGCCCCTTTACTGTCAACACAAATGACTAAACTTTAGAATGCCACAAGGAGGGTAGAAAAGTAGACAGTAAAATGCAGGAGAATTCTCATGCCAGCCTGTTTATCAGCTGCTCCCCTCCATGGTGCCCCTGGGGTGGTATCTGTCTCCAGTCCACACTTACTTGGCCGGACAGCACTGTTGGTGCCTTGGGTCTGTCTCCTGCACTCATCGGTAAACTCCTGAGGGGCAGTGCTTCCAATTTTGTTTATTGTCTTTCTTTCCAGTCCCCAGTATGGAGCCAAGCACATTAGAATAGGCTCTCAAATGTTTCATTTACTCATTCACCCAAGAGAGGTTTCTTAAACTGGTTAATATATGGTAGGCCCTGGGTAGGTATGAGGATTAATGGGATGGACAAGTGAATACGATTATACTTGGCAAAGACATCTTAGGAGACCAGAAAGGACATAGAATGCCCCCCCATGCCCTGTCTTTCCTCTATCAGCTTTCCTCATTCAGGCACACACACCACCACCACCAGCAGGATGCTTGCTGGTTTGATTGAAATTACAAATACATATTTGTTATAGTTTGGATATAGAATGTTCCCTGGAAAAGGTCATGTATTGAAAATGCAAAAATGTTTAAATGAAATAATTTAATCAACGCTCTAATTTAATCTGTGGATAATTCTGTTGGTAGATTAATAATTTGAATGGATTTACTGGATGGTAACATAGACAGGTAGGAAAATATAGGTCACTGAGGGGATGGTTTCAGGAACTATATGAGTCCCTGATCCCATCCCCTCTAGCTCTCTCTCTCTCTGCTTCCAGCCACCACGTATGAAAGAGCTTGCTTCCACCACACCATGCTGCCTCCATGATATGTCTGCCTTGGAGTTTGCCAACCACAGGCTTAACCTCTAAAATCATGAGCTAAATAAACCTTTCCTCCTCTAAGCTGTTCTCGCCAGGTATTTTGGTCACAGCAGTGAAAAAGCTGACTAAACCACATTCATTTGTGTGTTCTTGGCTTTCAAATTCTACAGATCAGAACAGAATTAAGATGGGTCATGGAGAAGCAGATCAGCATAAGCCCCCTCAGCACCTCCCCACTAAAGCCATGGGCTCCCTTACAGTGTCTCCTCATTCACCCACAAATGCAGAGCGACCATTGACAAGGAAGGACTCCCTCATCGATCCAACTTTGATCAGGTTCACTTGAGTTCCTCAACTAGACCTTGACCTTGGCAAAAAAATTCTGTCCAATCAACTATGGAAAATTTTCTTACCCATTATGCTTTGACATTCAATCATCTTTCGTATCTATTCCAGCTCCTCTCATCTCCATTCCTAATACAAGTTTCTCTTAACAATTTTCCATCCAATCCTTCCCCCTGCCATGTTGTCTTTAAATCTCTACCCATCCTTGCTATATTCAGTGTTTAGTCCAGTCTTTCTCCCCTATTGCAATTAGTAGTCTTGAATAAAGTCTTCCTAGCCACTTTAATGAGTACTTGAGTAATTTCTCTCCAACATTGCCTTCCCTGTGTGTGCCAGGCTCAGAGCATGGTCCTGAGGATAGGCAAAAATAAGACAGGCTCCAGCCTGAGTCTGGAGGGCCCACCTCTTGCAAGGTATAGCCACCTGGCAGTCAGAGCCAGAAGATATGTCCACATCCCCACTCCATCTTTTCCCATTCTGCTGTGATCAAGGATGTTCTGGAACCACTAGCCCAACACACTGCTCCAGTTCCAATTCAATCCAGCTCCAAGAGGAAATACAACAATTCAACAGACAAATCCTGAATAAAGTTATAACTTACTTTTCCCCTTCATATCTTCACATCAGAACACTGAATGTGACTGCTTAGATCCAAATCCAGGTTCAACCACAGAGCTTCCCTTAGTAACCACTCTGAATACCCAAAGTAACACAGTGATGGCATTTTATATAATATGAAGCAAAGGATTTGTATCACTGTCATAATTCGTCACACCCCTCCCATGTACTGTAGAAAGCCAGCTCTTTATTGTTTTCATGGGAAAGAAACCAAATATCTAAAACTTAACCACTTCAGTAACTCATTTCCCTCTTCATATACCTCCCATTGGTCATCCTACCAAGGAGGATGGGGCAGAGAAGAGAGCTAGGGCTAGGTTCTGGCTGGGAAAAGATATCGCGCACAGGGAGTTGCCATCACTGCCCAGACACTGTCCTCCTTCCCCAAGGCACAGCGGTCACTGACTCTGCATGATGAATTCTATTACCTATAGAGCAAGAATTCATGTTTGTGAACCTTAATTTCACAACCAGTCCTCTTGAAAGTCCTGCAGATGATGGAGTCTGTGTTATGTCCCAAAGATAGGAGGCAGAAAGAGGGTTCAGGACAATGTGCCCTGGACCGTGGTCTAAACCTAAGCGCAGAGCCTGCAAATCCTTCCTCCCCTATAATTCCAAGGCCTCTGGCTCCATGGGCAAGGAGAGAGGGGTGTGATTCTTGCTTTGGCCTTGGTGTGTCCTGCAGCCAGGCCAGGGAGAGGACCTGGGAGAGAAGGAGGCTCAAACTGCAGGTCTGGGCCAAGCCCACTGAGCATCATATGTAAGATACCTACCTAATCAGGAAGACCTTTGTCCTGTCACACCTCTCCTGGCTGGATGCACCCCCAAGTCCCCATGGAACCTGGATTAACAGCTTCTTTGGATAGACAGAAACCACCCTGGGGTCCACACTAGTGTGTCCTGGGAGGCATCCTTCTGACTTTCTATTCTATTACTTTTCCTAGGGGTGAATGTTCAACCCTAACTGTGTATCAGGAAATCTCTTCTTTCTCAGTGGAGGTTATGTGGATGAGAAGGCACACTGTGTCCTGCAGTAAGCCGCCCTCTCCAAGGTCACCGACATGTGCAGCTTCACCCTGAGCCCAGCAATGCACTGGTCCTGTCTGCAGCATCCCTGCTGGCTGGCAGCAGTGCTGGGTCCCAGGCTACTGTGTGGTCTCTGTGATGTCTTCGATAATCCACTGTTGAGCACTGAACCCAGGAGCTCAGGATCCACCTCCTGCACCAGAAATTCATTCTCTCACTGGCTTTTGTCGCTGGAGGCTCCCTGCAACTTCATCCCTTCTGTATGTTTGGTCCATGGCTGGAGTTTGGAATATCCAGATGCTTGCCTCTGTGGCTTCACCAAAAGAAAGACATCTCTTTTATATCTTCCTTCAACCTGACATTCTGGAAGTATCAGAAAACTTTCAGGAGATGGAATTCAGTCTCTGTTTGTTACTAGTTCATTAAGCTCTTTAAGCCTCAGTTTTCTCATCTCTGAGATGGGATAACAACACGTTTTAGGACTGCTTTGGTGATACATGGGAAAGCACCCAGCACAGTCAGGCACCCTACTGAGAGCCAGCAAATGTCCATCATCTCACTTCTTTCTTCCCAGTAGTCAAAGACCACACTCTGGAGACTGCAGTTGGAGAGTCTCCAGGAGGCCCCTGGAACATATCACAGAGACATTGGAAGGCTCTCTGGCATCATCAATTTGAGCACATTATTCTGTGAACAGGTTCATAAATTTCCCTGAAACTTTGTTCCAGTATTTCTGCATTGTTCTAATTTATTTTATGCAATATCATATACTTAAGAGAAAAGTTGTGGATGAAAAATTTTATTAAATTTATTTTATAGTAATCCAGATAAAGAGGAAAAAAGTGTTTCATTTGAGCCTGTATGACTTAATATGGAAACATTATAAAGACTTAATAATATCCCTTTTATATGTTATCATGAGTAACTTCATTTACATAGAAAGATATCCCCACTGTCAATAAAAGTTTCCTTGATTACTCATTTGCCTAGCATATGTGTATAAATACATAAGTATTTATATATTTTTATAGTTTTATTACTTAAGTGTTTGTGATTATTTTATTTAAGATAAAAGTTACATACATTAAATAGTTTAAAATTAAGGCATTTGTCTTTCATAAGCATCATTACCCTCCCACAAGATAGAGTATTAGGGAGGCTGCACCCATAACTGAGTCTATTCATGTTAGAAGGCTGCACCCATAACTGAGTCTATCCATGGATCTACCAAAAGATTGTACCCTAGAGTCTGCTACTTGCAGCTTACAATGGACTTGAGCCCTAGGGAGATAATCCTCCAGTGATCTGTGCCCTCTACCCTGAAGACATAGCATTTACCCTTTGGCTTCATGATTAAACCTGAACTCATTCAGATGGGATGAGAATGTCTGGACCACTGAACTGAGGGAGTTTTCAAGACACCTGGTGAATTTGCCCACTCTGGGGGAGAGGAGAACAAGATGGTCCTGTCATAGACCCTTTTGGGTCAGGTTCCTATTCAACACTCAGTAACGCAGGGAAAGGAGGGCAATGGATTATTGTTTTCAATGTCTATTCCTTTCCCTTGCTCCCATCAATGTCTATGTTCCCCTGTTGGTTTTAGAGTGCAAACTTTCACAGCATGGATTTATAATATTGTTTTAGTTTTCTAAGATTTTCCCCAAGTATTTAATTGTTTTTTTAATGAAGAAAGCTTATAATAGGTTGGAAAGAAAAGCTAGTGGCATCTGTAAAGATAGAGCTTAAGTGACTGATGGAGAGCTTCTCCTCCTTGAAGAGTGGGGTGCCAGTTTTGTGTGGTCCAGAGCATCTTTAGCATTAAATGTGGTCAAGATTGTCTCTAAAAAGACTTGTTTGGCAAACACTTGGCAAAAAAGGAAGAAATAAAGATGAGTATGTATTGCAATGAGATATATATGTATAATACTGTATAATAGTTGACTGTATGTATATGTATGCATATGTACACATACATATATGAATGATTGAACTCAGGGGTATTCTACCTTTGAGCTACACTCCCCCCAGTCCTATTTTTTTATTTTGAAACAAGGTCTCACTGAGTTATTGTGCATTGGCCTCAAACCTGAGATCCTCCTATCTCTGCCTCTTAAGTACTATGATTACAGGCATGCACCACCATGTCTGGCAAGAACTAAGGATATTAAGTATAAGAACAAATAAGCAAATAGCTCACCCAAGAGATTCCAAATATTGGATGGAAATATTAAAATTCTGCAACTATCCACAATCTTAAATGTCAATTACTTGGTTATTTTCATGAATAAATTACTTGGACTAATTTCTTTTCCTTTGGCCATCTGCCTTGCTATATAGAGAAGGAAAAAGTAGATTTGGCTGTAAGGATGAACAGTTTAGAAAGAAGGTTTCCCACAGCTCAGCAAAGAGAGTCAAACAGTGTCACTGAGCACATCATGATCAGAGTAATCTGAAATAATTACCTTCAGAGAGATAAAGAAACAAAGTTCTGAGCTCTTTATGGGAAAAATTATGTAAATATAAAATAAAAGCTAAAAATATAACAACTTTGATTCTAGCCTGGCCATTAGATGAAAGAGGAATAAAAATTATTATACTAATTTGAATAAAATGTTTGATATAGTGTTTTAAAATGGTGAGTATATAAGTTGATGTAGAACATAAGTATAAGAAAAGAAAGTACTACTTATATTTATGTTCAGAATAAAGATAAAGTTTATAAAATAAAGATAAAGAAACAGTGAGCAAGAGGCTTGAGTTCTGATGTGAGGTTCTGCCACAAGCTTGCTGTGTGACAAGGAAGAGTTTTCCCAAATGTAAAATGACTGGCTTGAGTTAGAATAGTAAGAGGAGACATCACAGAAAGCTTTGTGCTATAGCAAGTTTGGTCTCTCAAATTCTTGGACCCATGAATTAATACATGTGAAGTCCTTAGGACAGGTAAGAAGAGAAGCAATACCTAGGACCAGTTCAATTGATGCTATGATTAAAAGCAATTTTTTGAAAGCCCTAAAATGACATTCCAAGTGTAAAACTAGTTATTCTTAAACTTGGTGGGTGAATAATCCTAGGGAACTTTTAAAAATACAAAATACTGAGCCCAATACAGACCCTCTCAGGTAAAAGATGATTATATGAATGTTTTTAGAAACTTCTTTGGAGGTTCTTCTATACATCTAGTGACCTATGCCTAAGCAACTTAAAAAAATATATTGAAATTTTAGAAATAATTATTGAGGCACTGTGTCAAAAACAGTAGTAAATTCTCACTCCTCTCCATTAGGTTGAACACCCTGTCCCATTGCTAGCCTTCTTGAACTGTTTCCACCTCTTGATTAATTATGAAGGAAAAAAGTATTGATGGAGCAACCTCCATATCTATCACAAATGGCTACTGAAAAATAAAATATCACCAAAAGAGAAAGGAAAATAGTTCTTCATTTGATGAAGGATGAATTGAAGATCAAAGAGAACTATTAACAATATACTTGGAAGATAAGACTCTCCCTCACAAAGGAACCCCACGGTGGACCACCAATGGTGCCCTGAGGTCCCATATGAATCAAATATAGATATCAACATCTGTTACAAAGCACACAAGAATGTTAGGAACAGTGCACCATCCATGCCCATTGCCCAAAAGGCGCTCTGTCCTTCCCGCTAGCCTAGGTCTGACTCACACTCACGTTACGTGGCTGGAGGGTTGAGAAGTGAGTCAACAGGTTGCAGATACCGATGTATTATTTTCATCGTGAGATTCATGAGGTGGGACACTCATCATTAGACCATATTCCAAAAGAGTTGCATTGGTCATAGTTCATTTTGGTACACATGTCCTAAATCACAATCATTTTTAGAAAGCGTATAAATTGTCTATTAAAGTCAACCTCCAAAGGCACGATAAATTTAAGACTTCCAGTGTGAAAGCAGGTGCTCAAAAGATCAATCTGTAGCAAGAGCAAATGAACTGAAAAAAATTAATCATCTCAGGCTATTTTTATTCAATACATGGCTGCAGTGTGACACTGGGTAGAGTGAGATTTGCTTTTTTTCTTTAAAGAAGACATCAGATGCCAGGAAGAGGAAGAGAAAGAAAAAAAATGATCTAAGCAGGTCACTAATTTATTGGTCAAATAAATTATTTATCATTATCAATGAATATTGATGAAATAGCCACAGTTTATTAGTACAATGTGAGGAAGTATTCTCTTTTATTTCTTTGCCTGCCATGTCTGAGCCTGAGCTCTTTAACCATTTATCTCCCTTTTCTACAAGAAAAAAAATGTTTTGATGGATGGTCTGGTCATCCCTGTCTTGCTGAAAATCCCCCATAGACTCCTTTGTTGACCAAGTAGGCAAGTTCCGCTGGCCTTTGTTTCTGACTCAGTTCCACTCTTGTGCCACACGGACTCTATGATCTTCTTCCTCAGAGCTATTGACTTGCCTGCACAAACTCCAGCATTTCCCCCTTTGATCCTTTGCTGCTTCTATTTCTTTAGCCTGGAGTCCTCTCACCCAGTCCTCATTAACTTCACCCATTTCAAATGCCACTTTTTCCATCATATCCTCCTCCCCTCCCCAAGCTTTCTACACTGCCTAAAATTTAAACACTGACATAGTTCTCTAGCCCTGATATGTAACGCTTGTAATCCCAGCATTTGAGAGGCTGAGACTGGAGGATCCGGGTTCGCGGCCAGCCTCAGCTACCTAGTGAGGCACTCTGCAACTTAGTGAGACCCTGTTTCAAAATAAAGAATAAAAAAAAAATAGGGCTGGGGGTATAGCTCGGAGGTAGAATGCCCCTGAGTTCAGTCCCCAGTACCAGAAAGAAAAAAAAAAAGAAAAAAGAAATGGCTGTGTTTATTTCATCTTCATATCCTGATGTCTTTCCTGGTTCCTAGTCATAGTAGGTGTTCAATATGCAAACTCCTCCATTTCATGTTTCTAAGTCAATCTTACTCTTTCCTTCACCAGGGATCCATGATCAATCACCATATCCATTTCTTGGACTCTGAGTTACTTGTACTCTTCTTCCCCCTTTCTCCCTTTTTCAGAAGAAACAATAAACCCTTATTATTCTAAAAGTTTGCCACTCTCCTGAGCCTGACCTAAGTTACAAGAGTCATCTCACCATCTCTAAATGGCCGTAGGATAGAAATCCTCCAAAATCAACACCTAGCAATTCCACTTTCAACCTTACTGTCAGTAGCAGAAGGAAGGATGGTAAGATTTTCATTTATCCATCACAACCACAAAACTTTTATAACTTGTCACTATCCAGTTGTCTAGCCTCACCTACCACCTTGCAAATCCCACGTGTGGGAGTTACTAGCAGTCCCTGTACTTTGTTCTCTAATGCCTCTGTACCTTTTCACATTGTTATAATTTTTTTGCTTGAAGAATCTTTTCCACATTTGTCCCTGCCCTATCTGTTGCTATCCTATCACTAGCTATTTAGTGATAGAATACCTATCTTGTCCTCATTAGTTAAAATCGTGGGATCTACTCCATCTTCCTCTTTGGCAGGCCAATCCTCTGTGCCCATACTGATTGAATAGATCTGTATCTAGCACTTAACCACTGCATTTCCACTGTGAGATGTTTGTCTGTCTCAGCCATGAGACAGTAAACTCCTTGAGATTGAGGATAGTTCCGCATGTTTCTTTGTAACCTGGGATTTAGCAGAGTCCCTAATTTAGAGCTATTGCTCATCAACCATCTTTTGAATGATATATAGCAATAGAATGTTATGTATGAAGAGTTAGGCTTTTGCCAAAAAGAAGAGAATTTCCCTTTACCAAAGTTTTATTTTGCCTCCCATTTGAGTGAAGTAGAATATTATATTAGGAAGTTACTTCTTTCATTATATAGTATCAGGCATTCTGAGGTCTTTTCCTGGCACAAATGAAAATGTGACTTAGAGAAAATAAAAAAATAAAATAAAAATAAGTGTGCATGTGTGTATGTGTTGATGTGAAATGGAAATGAACAGAAGGCCTGTGGGTAGTGGACTTTATTTATGTATGTATGTATGTATTTTCATGGTGCTCGGGACTGAACTCAAGGGCATTCTAACCTCCAAGCTATACTCCCAGTCCTATTTTATTTTTCATTTAGAAACAGGGTCTTGCTAAGTTTCTGACAGCCTCATTAAGTTGCTGAGGCTGCCTTTGAAACTGCAATCCTCCTGTCACAGCCTTCTAAGTACTAGGATTATAGGCATGTGCCATCACGCCCAGCTGGCAGTGGACTTTAGAGCAGAGTCTATTTTCTTAGTACTGGTTGTCAGTCCTCTCCTTTTAACTGGCCAATACCTGTGTTAGCACTTTCATCTCAAAGACTAACACTCTTCAGCAGACCCCTTCAGCTTGATGTTCTGCCAGAAACATACATTTCTCAAGAAAAGAAAAAGGATCAAAAAGGAGGAAAATAGCTTTGAATTTCACTTGGACTCTGCCTCATTTTCTTTGGGCCCATGATCTAACGTCCTTAGAGATTCTGGTTCAAAGGCTAATTAATGCCTATATTCACAGATGATATAAATAAGACATTAGAAAAATTGGATTGGATCTGTGTGCTAGAAATAAATAGAAATATGTAATATAGTAGAACAGTGATTTCCAAATGTGTTTTTTCAACTCACTCACACACTACCAAACCAAAACAAGTCTCACAACACAACAAAGGGTATCCCATTTAAATTAGAATTTAAACTAGAGTGAGTTTAAAACCATAATAACTTCAGATGAGTAAGTGCTACAAACTTAGAACAGTGTCATTTGAAAATTTATTTAAATTTTGTAAACTTTGAAAGATTAATTTTAATGTTTTCAGTCAATATTTTCTTTTCTTTTCTATTTTTTATTCGTACATTGTAAGCAGACATCTTTGTTAGGTACAAATTGAAAACAACATATGTGCCCACATTTCTCATTTGGCCCCTTCCCCCAATTCCCACCCCGCTCCCTCGCCCTCCCTCCCTCTCAAGTTCAATTTAGTGAGTAACCTTGATGGTGTCCCCACACCCCCCCGTCAATCCCTTTCAGTTAAATCAACTTCTTTGTTTATCGAGGGTCTCTCCTTTTCCATCTGAAGACCCTCTTATGGCCCATCTTCTCCCTAGCATCCGCATAATAGGGAGAACATATGCTTCCTTACTCTTTGTAACTGGCTAATCTCACTTAACATAATGTTTTCCAGTTGCATCCATTTCCCTGCAAATTACATGATTTTGTTCTTCTTTATGGCTGAGTAAAATTCCATTGTGTACATATCCCATAGTTTTGTAATCCATTCATCTGTCGATGGACATCTTGGCTGCTTCCATAGTTTGGCTATTGTGAATTGCACAGCTATAAACATAGATAAACATGTGTTGGTCTGATAGTTTGGTTTCCGCTCTTTGGGGTAGATACTCAGAAGTGGTATTGCTGAATCATATGGTAGGCTCATTCCCATTTGTCTGAGGATCCTCCATATTGTTTTCCAAAGTGGTTGCACTAGTTTGCAGTCTGAGGAGCTTCTGTGCAGCAAAGGAAACTGTCAAGAACCTCAACAGAGAGCCTACAGAGTGGGAGAAGATTTTTGCCAGTTACTCTACAGATAGAGGTCTAATATCTAGGATATACAAAGGACTCAAGAAAATCACAACCAAGAAAACAAATAACCCAATTAAAAATGGGCAAAGGATCTAAATAGACACTTCACAGAAGAAGAAATACAAATGGCCAATAAATGTATGAGGAAATGTTCCACATCATTAGCAATCAGAGAGATACAAATCAAAACCACCTTGAGATTTCACCTAACCGCAATCAGAATGGCAATCATCAAAAACATGAACAACAACAACTGCTGGCGAGGATGTAGAGAAGTGGGAACTCTAATACATTGTTGGTGGGATTGCAAACTAGTGCAACCACTTTGGAAATCAGTCAATATTTTCCATTTTCAATCAGAGGCACTTTAAAAAATGTAAATTGTATTTTTCCATGCATAGAATTGAAGGGCATTGTGTTAAGAAAAACAAGCAAGCCACAGAAAGACAAATACCATATATTCTCACTCATTTGTGTTAAAAAAAAAATTGATCACATGGAAGTAACAAGTAGAATAATGGTTACTACATGCTAGGAGGCTACTTGGGTAGGTGATAAAGAGAGGTTGGATCAAATGTGAAAATACAATTGGATAGAAGGAGCTAATTCAAATGTTCTATAACATAGTATGGTAATTATAGTCTACAATGACTTACTATATATTTAAAAATAACTAGAGAAGAATTAAAAGGTTCCAAACACATAGAAATCACAATATTTGAGAAGATGAGAATTCTAATTACCCTGATTTGGTCATTTGTGTTGTATAGATACATTAAATTTTTATAATAGGCCCCATAAATAAGTACCAATATTATACATCAGTGTAAAATAATTAAACAAATAATTCAAATTAAATAAGTTAGTGTACTTTGAAAATATATCCATAAAAGACTACAATTTGGGGGAAATTACAGCAATTATAATTATTATTATAATTATTTTGGGGATATTTTAACAATAATAATATCCTCTGGGACTTTCTATTCAATTGCATTCATTTCTATTTTATTTAGTTGATGTTATTGTATCCTATTTCTCAATGCTAGTCTCACCCTACTACATCAATTTCATGACTCACTAATGCAAACCACATCTCTAGAAGACATGGGGGGAAGATTAGGAGAGGGGAAAACTCTGGCCTTCCTCTGTTCAAGTGCTCCATCAAGGTGGACTAGGGTGAGGATACTCATTTTACAGATAAGCTTGTGAGGGAAATCTATGAACACAAGAGGAAAATGAGGTTCAGCTCCATTATGACCCAGTGGTGGGAACAGACCCCTGCAGCCATGTGTGTCACTGCAGTAAGTCATCACTTTAACAAGGTCTGAAAGCAATAGATTCTTGGGATGCAATAATTCTGTGACATAATGGAACATTTTCTTCATTCAAAGAACATCTGAATATATTTAACTTGTTAGCAGCAAATCATGACCCTTGCCAGCACTCTCTGCTCCCCACTTCCCACTCTTGGTAACAGAATAAAGGTCTTAATGAAAACCATCCAGAGTGGAAATGACAGGTCCTTAAACAGTAGTCACCACGTTTACAACAGGGGAAGAATAAAATCACGTTCTCTGACGTATTCTCTCTCAGGCTAATGATGCCTGTTCCTGATCATGGCCAATTATACCAACTACACTGAGCATGTGATAAGCCTCTTAACATTCCCCTCATCTGTCACTATTTCCAACTATTTTCTTTATCTCTGTCACTTTTGCTTTGTCATTCACCTCCATTAAACTACATTTCAAGAGCTCTCTCTCTCTCTTGTACCTTTCACTGTGTTTTTTAATGTTTTCAGTTGCAAGTAAAATAGCAGTGATGAGGTTGCTGGGATCAGTGAACCCAGTGGCACAGTGAAATCCACGAGAATCCTGGTGGTTCCATTTCTGTGCTTTGTCTCCCTCAGCACAGAGCCTTTCATCCTCATCCTCCGTCTTATTGCTTCATGAGTTCAAGGTGCTGCCATGACTGCTGTGGGACGGATGGTTAATCTTAATCTTGGTTGTCAACTTGACTAGATTCAGAGAGACCTAGAAAAGCAGACTTCAAGGTGTGTCTGTGTGAGTTTTTGCAGAGAAGATTGGCATGTGGGTCAGTGAGTAAAGGGGAAAGGGCCACACTGTGAATGACACCATTTAATAGGCTGTAAGCCCAGATGGAATAAAAATCAGAAGAGGGGGAAGTTTGCACCATTTACAAGCTCAGTTCTTCCTTAGCATTTGCGAATTTTGCTGCTGCCATTACTCATGGATGTCAGACTCCAGATCCTTCAGCCTTTGAATGGGACTTGCACCAGTGACTCTCCAGGGAACTTCCAGGCCTTCAGCCTCAGACTAGGGATTCTGTTCCTGTAGAAAAGCCTGACTCATACATGCTGCTTCATATACCACATTGCACATTAAGAACATTTCTATGATGTCAGATATCACACTGGCAAGTCAAAAGGCAGGGATGAGGTCTACACCTCACTCTTCTTGTTCTCATAAGCTTCACAGAAGATGTCCCCTCAGGACCCCTCGACCAGGAATGGATTCCTTGTTTCTACCTCAGCAACAAGGGAAGCTGGAAAAAGTGAATCCCTGGAATTTCCAGATTCTCCTGTGGGAGGCTCTCTCAGACACCACCTTCCTAGTGTTCTCCACTTGATAGCACTCACTGCATTTTTAAGCTGTGATTACTTTGTAAGTGGGAGTAACTGCACAGATATGGTTGTGAAACACTTCACTTAGCTTCACTAAAGTATAATCCACTTGTCTCCACTGCCTAAGGAAAAGTCATTTCACACAGTGCCCATTACTGCTCATTGGGATGCTGGATGGGAAGGTATGAAGAAGGATCAATACAAAGCCATTTCCCAAGTTGTAAAACCAATCCTAACAATAGCTACCAGACACTGGGTCAGGAGGGCAGTAATTGTTTTTCAACTAATAATGCAGATTTCTCCACTTACATTTTACTATCTTTATTTTACAGGTCACTTGTGGTAAAGAGATGTCTCTAAGCTCATTTATCCCATGAATTAGTGAATTCTGAACTTACAGTGCCCTCAACCTATCAATTTATCCTTCTCTCTGAAAGAATGTGCCAAGGGAGAACATACTACATATGACCTTGTTCTCAAAGGGTTACAGTTATCCTGGCCTTTCTTAAGTTCTCCCAGTGATAAGGATTTAAATTTGTTCATTTCCCAAGGTCATAGGTTTTCTATCATGTATATTCGTTATTCCATAGACTGACCAGGGGTTGTTACACATTTTATAATGTGTAACATGAATTCCTTCCAAGGCTCTCAGTCAATTCAAGAACCAAAATAACTGGTACCAACATTTGAGGCCAATTAGGTTTTGTAGGTTCTTTGTTTTCTGTTTTTGTTTTTCTATATAACAATGCCATCTATAAGTAAATATTTCATTTCTTCTTTTCTAATGATCATATGTTTTATTTTTTCTTTGTTGTACTATCTAGAACCTTAAATAAATTATTGAATAGCAATGGTGAGAAAACACATATTTACTGGTTTCTGATCTTGTAAGGAAAGCATTCATTCTTTCAACAGTGAGGATGATGTCAGCTGTTTCTCCTAAAGGCTCTTTTAGAAGTTGAAGAAGTTCCCTTCTGTTACTACTTATTATTATGACTTAATATTTAATTCCATCACATTATTTGCCTATGTCTTTTGATACGATCATTTGATTTTTCTTAATTAGTGTGTTGATATACTGTGATGATTGATTGATTGATTGGTGAACTTTGAACCAACCTTGCATTCCCAGATAAATATCATTCAGTCATAATGTATTACCTTTTTATATACAGCTAGATTTAATTTGCTAACATTAAGAATTTTTTAATCTATGTTCATGAGCACTATTTACCTATCATTTTCTCTTCTTGTAACACTTTGTTTGGCTTTGGTACCAGAAAATATGGTCTCATAAAAAATATTGGCAAATATTCTACCTTCAATGTTCTACAAGAATTTATGAAGAATTTTTATTATTGCTTCCTTTAATTTCCGATGTACTTCACCATATAAGTTATAGGAACCTAGTTTTCTTTGTGGGAAATATTTTAACTACAAGTTAAATTTCTTTGATAGATATAGGACTAAGCAGGTTATCTATTTTTTATTATGCATTGGTAAAATAATCTGTCTTTCAATACATTTTTCCATATCATCTAAATTATCTAATATATGGATACAGAGCTGTTCATTGAATTCCTTTCATGTCGTATGTCTCTGGGATCAGTAGTGATGCTCCCTCTTTCATTCTTGATATTGGTTAGTTTTTTTTCTGATAGGCCTGGTCATAATGGTAGGGCTCTAATCCAACAGTTCTGATTCCCCTATATGAAGAGAGAAAACCATCAGAGCACTCTCTTCCTTGACCATGTAAGTTAACAGTGAGAAGGAAGCTATCTGCAAGCCATGAAGAGAGTCCTCACTAAAAACCAAATCAGATGATACCTTGATCTTAGGCTTCCCAGCCTGCAGAACTGTGAGAAATAAAGTTCTGTTGTTTAAGCCACCTAGTCTGTGGAATTTTGTTATGGCAGCCCCATTTGACTAATACAAGTTTCTATCTGATAGTTTCAGCATCTGTGTCATCTCTAAGTCTAGTCCATAAATTACTTTGTCTGTTGGCATCGGGTTATTTCTACTAGTCTTTTATATGTTTCATAATTTTTTTACACAAATCGTGGAGTTTATTTTTTTTCTTGGGTTGGAGATGTATCTTAACATGCATACACTTTAAAACAGTAACAGGTTCTTGAACTGTTTCAAGTAGACATGAGATAGGCACAAGGGGATGAAAATTCCTAGAAAAAATAGTCCTTGGAGTGGGAAATTGAGAAGTTATACATGTGTACATGTGGTGGGGTGGTAGTTGGTAGTATATTCTGCTTCCCCAAAAGGTGACTCTTTCAAATTCAAACTTCTTTCTTTCAAACTTCATTCACTTTTTCTTTTCTTTCTTTTTTTTTTTTTTTTTTTTTTTTTTTTTTTTTTTTTTTTTTTTTTTTTTTTTATTTTTTTTTTTTTTTTTTTTTTTTTTTTGTGT
>PVLC010001817.1:19061-43270 GCA_004027655.1 Graphiurus murinus | reverse complement strand
AGGGACAGGACTCTTCTAGAAGTTTCCTCCTCAGTCTCCTTCCTGGGATCTCAGCACAACCTGTTGAGGGACAGCTGTGTCTCCTTTCCCCTTTGAAACACTCTCCGTAGGTGGCACATCTCAGAGGAGGGCTAGAACCATAACACTGCCCCCTACAGATGGCTGGCAGATTTGGGGGTAGCTGTCTGAGTGTGCTTCCCTTTGATGAACCCCTCTCTACATTGCTGTCATAAAAAGATGAAGTCTCTAGACTTGGGGGGGGAGCCACAGTCTAAGGCCAGAGCTTTGAGGTCCCTCCTGCTCCAACACTTGAGTAGCTCCAATGCTGGAGAGTGCTAGCATTTTCTTTTCTTTCTTTATTTCTTTTTGTTTGTTTGTTTGTGGAACCCAGGGGCATTCTACCTCTGAGCTACACCCCCAGCCCTATTTTTAATTCTTTATTTTGAAACAGGGTCTCGCTAAGCTGCAGAGGGCCTCACTAAGTAGCTGAGGGTGGCTGTGAACCTGCGATCCTCCTGTCTTAGCCTCCCAAGTACTGGGATTACAAGTGTGTGCCACCATGCCTGGCACTCTTTTCTTATTTGAAGTAGTAAAGACAAATGCAGGTGGGGATTGGCTACTAAGGAAGTCCAGGTTCTTTGGTCTGCCTCCCCAGGACAGGCCTATGAAGAGGGAATCTATTCTCCTGCCCTGAGTACTACCAGCGAGAATGTGCTCAGGCCTAAATCACAGGGAAGAGAGAATTTTTAACTGAATAGCAGACATTGTGTGTAAAAAAGTAGAATTAAAATGAGGTAGATAGTATTTACTCCTGGAATGATCAAGCCTCATCTTATCTCAAGTTGTTAGCATCAGAGATTGAGTTAATAAAACCAGGAATTTAGTTGAGTATGGGTTTTCTTGTTGGTATAATTACCTTCAGTAGACCTCAGCTTTGAGCTCTTCTAAGAGGTGAGCTACCATTGTCCATGTTTAGGTGGGTGCTGGCATTGTTTTCCTGAGTTTTCATGCTTCACTCTCCACTTTCATTAATCCCCTACATCAAGAGAACATCTCCTGATGCTGATGCTTGTGCACCAGAGTTACATGCTGCCTCCATGGTGGGAGCAGGAGGAGTTTCTCTGTTTTCCTGGTCTAGCCTCAGTCTTAGGGAGACCCTATGCTTCAGAGTATCAAAGTGAGGTTTTTAATCAGCCAAACTCTGTCCTTTATCTATAATTTTTCTTAGCAAGAGTTTCCATTCTTATCCTAGACATCTACTTGATATCTGTCACTATAATTACTACTAGCCTGATGCATTTTTGATCCACAAATTTCTTTTTCTCACATGATCATGCCATATCATGCATGGTCTTCTTGTACACTGTGATTTCTTTATCCATACAGATCATATACCTTATTCTCCACCCTCTCCACAACTAGATTTGATGTCCATTTGAAGTTGTCATTTCATATGAAATTTAAACTGACTACCAGCTCTCCTATATAACCATCCTCTGTGCTACAACTCAAGACCCTGAGACCACAAATTGTGTGTGTGTGTGTATAATAATAACAATAACAATAATAGTAATGCCCTTTAAAGTATTTCATTCATATTTCTTAAAGATGATGGTGCCAGGAAGTAGTTCATATACTAAAACCCTATAAATGGCTCTCTACTCATTATATTTGCTATTTGTTGCCCCATCTTTAATATTTCTCTACTCTCATAATGACTCATTGTGTGAAAGAAAAACAGATCATTAAACTAACTACTATATTAGAATTCACAGAATTTATACTGGGTTCCTAGTGCAATTATAATTACTATTGCTTCTCTCCCCCATAATCTTTAATATTAATTTCCATGCACACTTACTTCATCACAAAGTTAACAAGACACTGGAGGAACTCATGTCTGATTTTCTTATTAACTAAAAAAGTCAAATAATATTTCATCTTTCTAAAAATGATTTATACAAAAGAAATAAACTATCTGCCCTATAGTCGTGGATATTAACATTTATTATCAATTATTTTTGTTATTTAGATAGTAAAATAAGTATATTAACAGTATATATCAGGCCTTATTATATTTATTTCTTAAATAGATCAATTATTTTGCTAATACTTGTCATTTCAGCTAACATTATAATATAATTCCAAGTAGAACTTACACAGAAAGTAGATTTTTTAACTAAAATGTCTCTGCCTTCCCTCAACCCTGCCTTAGCATAAAAAGACTCAGTCTCAGAGGCCAGCAAGATGTTGGTGGAGTAAGACCCCAGCAATTGTCTCCCTCAAAAGAACAGAATTTGAACAGCTATTCACACACAAAACTACCTTCTCAAGGCCAAGGAAATGAGGAAAGAGATCAGAGAACCTTGTTTAGCATAATAGTAAGAAAAGAGGCTTTGAAATGGGCAGAAAGGAGTTGCCATCATCACCCCTCTCTCATCTCAAAGCAGCTTAAATTGGAGACAGACTCCAGTTTAAGGGAGAGAGAAGCCTTGGAACTCAGTATCAAACCCACCATAGCTAAATCCAGTACCAGGGAAAATCCTTGTTCCCAGGCCAGTGCCCATGAATGGAATCTCTGAACCCCCATTAGCCTGGAAGCCAAGGACTTGCCTCTACCACCCCTCCTCCAACTTTATGTAGTACAGTACAGAGAAAGATTTCATCCACTGAGGAGTAGGACAGGGAGTTAGGCTTAGGATTTTGCCTTGGAACTCTGTGTAAAATCAGCAAAACAGAAGAGGAAAGAAGAGAAATGAAGAATATTTACAGCATATGTGGGACACCATTATAAGAGTGAATATCCAAGTTATTCATGGTTCAAGCCAAACTTGAGAATGCCAAATAGTTAGAAAGTTTATTCAAAGAGATAATAACAGAAAGTTTCCCAAACTTAAACAAGGGTACAAATATCCAGAATATAGAGTGGTCAAAGATCACCAGTCAGATTCAGCTCAAAAAAATCTATCTCAAAACATATAACCAAGCTCTCAAAAGTTAAAGACAAAAAAGAAAAGCTTCTTGAAGCAGAGAGAGAGAGAGAGAGAGAAATAACACATAAAATGTTCTAATTTACCCGAGAGCAAACTTATAGGTCAGTGATGAGTTGAATAAAATTTAAACAGTTGTAAAGGGGAAAAAGAAAAGGAAAGAAACCCTGTCAACCAAGAATACTATACCCAGTAAAGCTATCCTTTAGAAATGAAGGGGAGATGAAGACATTCCCAGACAAACAAAAGCTGAAAAAATGTCCAACAAGACCTGCCCTGCTACTAAAAGGAGTTTCTGAAAGAAAGAGACACTAATGAGTAAAAAAGAAAACATTAATAGGTATAAAATTCACTGGTAAGAGTAAACATACAGGTAAATACAGAATACTCTATAGTATTATAAACATGATATGTAAATCATTTAAATCTTTTATTAAAAAATAACTACATTAATATACTAAAAGACAGGCAATATAAAAAGCTGTAAAACGTGACATCAGAAATGTAAAATGTGGAGAGGAATGGAGTAGAAGTGTAGAATTTATTCATTAATATTTTTTCTCTCCCTCTCTCATTTCTTTTCCTATCTTCATGATCAATGTTAAGCTCCTATCATTTCAAAATAGCTCATTATAATCAAAAAAAATTTTGTAAGCCTCATGGTAACCACACCACTAAAGAAAATCACTTAAACATAAAGGAGGACTATAAGAGATGGAGGAAGAAAAGAGGAAAGAAGAAAGGAAAGAAGGAAGGAAGGAATAGTAGTAAGACAAAACCTTTTGATAATTACCTTAAATGTAAATGGATTTAGTTATCCAATTAAAATACAAAGCACTCTGTCTTTTAATCAACAAATTAATTAATTTTAGTTAATTAAATGACTAATTAATTGAAGTTAAAAAAAACCAGCACTTACACTGTTTACAAGAAACACCCCTAAAGATGCACATAGACTGATAGTAAAGGATGGAATAAAACATTCTTTGTAAATAAATAAAAAAGAAAGCAGGAATAGCCATACGGACATTAGACAAAATAGATTTTCAATTAATTTAGTAAAAAGGAACAGAAACATTTTTGTATAACAATCAAGTGGCAAATTCAGCAAGAGGAAATAACTATTATAAATATACATGCATTCAATATTGGAGAACTTAAATACATAAAGTAAATAATATAAAGCCAGTATTAGAGACCTATATAGAAAAATAGACTAATACAATAAAAGTAGGTGACTTTAACACCCTAATTTCAGCAATGGATAGGTCATCTAGACATAAGATTAACAAAGAAACAGCAAAGTTAACTTAGAACAAATAGACATACCAGATATCTAGACCATTCCCCCAGACTATACATTCTGAATGCAGACTATACATGCATTTCCTCATACATTCTGAATGAGGAAAAACTGACAGCTCTCTCTCTCTCTCTAAGATATAGAGCAAAATGATGATACTCATTTTCTCCACTTTTAGTCAACATGCACTAGAAATCCTAGCCAGAGCAATCAAGCAAGAGAAAGAAATTAAGGATATCTACATTGGAAAGAAGTAAGTCAAATTGTCACTACAGATGACATGATTTCATATATAGAAAACCCCAGAAGCTCCACCAAAAAAAACTTATAAATAATTAAGAAATGCAGGAAATTTTCAGATAAAGATCAACATAAAAAATTAGTAGCATTTCTGTACATCAATGGTGAATTATCTGAAAAAGAAATAAAGCAATCCAATTTTGATAGTTACAAAAATAATCAAATACTTAGGAATAAATTTAACAAAAATAAAATATGATGAAACTATAAGACATTGATGAAACAAATTAAAGAAGATACTGTTATGGGGTATGGCGATTCCCCAAATCGTAGGTCCTTGGTATTCGTGAAAAAAGGAATTTTAACACGTACCAGTCAGAAACATCAGGCAGGGTTTATTTCAGGAACTTGGGAACGGGGGGCGGGAAGGGAAATAAAAAAAAGGGAAGGGGAATGGAAAGGGGGTATCCTAGGTCACCCGGACAGGTCGAAGGGCAGGTCACCAGAGAGTGAACAAAGGAAGGTGCAGAAAAATATAAGAGAGGGCGGGGTCCTTCTCTCCCCAGCCCCTCTTTCTCAGGTTTCAGGTGGGCGATAGGTGGGTTCCTCAGGTGGGGGCAGATCACAGAAAAGTTGGATCCTCCTCTTCGCCAGTTCCAGGATGGATGCGAGTTTCAGGTGGGGGCAGGGCTTTTCCGGAGATTATCTTTGGCGGTGAATCTCAGGTGGGGGCAGGAAACAAAGAAAAACTTCCAAGGGGTGGAGTTGGCTTAAAACTCTCCAGATTAAAAAAAAAAACTATATTTTAAAACTATATTTTATTTTCCTGGATCCTCCCAATACCATCCTCCTACCTAACTTTTCGCTTCCTAATCTACCTCATCAATACCAAAAAATGGGATGACATATCATATTCATGGATTGGAAGAGTCAGTATTATTTAAATGCCCATACTATCTAAAGGGATCTAGAGATTCAATGCAATCCCTAATCAAAATACTAAGACAGTCTTCATAGGACTAGGAAAAACAATTCTAAAATTCATATGGAACAACAAAAACATCCCAAATAGCCAAAGTATTCTAAGAGATTACAGAACAAAGCAGGAGGCATTATACTATTTGACTTCAAAATATACTACAAAGCTATAGTAATCAAAACAGTATGGTATTGGCATAGAAAGAAGACACATAACACCATAGAACAGAATAGAGAACCAAGAAGAATACTCATGCATCTATAGCCAACTGATCTTTGACAATGGTACTAAAAATATTCATTGAGAGAAATATATACTCTTTAATAGGTGGTCCTGAGAAAATAGGATTTCCACATGCTGAACAATGAAATTAGAAACCTATCTCTCACCAGTTAGAAAAAACAACCCAAAATAAAACTGAAGATTTATATGAAGCCGGGCGTGGTGGCACACACTTGTAATCCCAGCATTTGGGAGGCTGAGACCAGAGGATCTTGGTTCACGGCCAGCTTCAGCTACTTAGTGAGGCACTCTGCAACTTAGTGAGACCCTGTTTCAAAATAAAGAATAAAAAATAGGGCTGGGGGTGTAGCTCAGAGGTAGAATGCCCCTGAGTTCAATCCCCAGTACCGAAAAAAAAAAAAAAAAAGATTTATATGAAAGACCTTAAACCATGAAATACAAAAGAAACAATTAATGATCAATGAATTTTTGGATATATCCCCAAAGCACTGAAAACAAAAGAAAAAATAAGCAGATGAAATTACATCAAACTAAAATCCTTCTTCACAACAAAGGAAACAGTCAACATAGTTAAGAGACACCATACATAATTGGAGAAAATATTTGCAAACTATATATCTGATAAAGGATTAATAATCAGAATAAATAATGAATCCCAAAATCTCACTAGCAAAATAGTAATAACAACAACAACAACAACAACCAGATTTTATTAAATGGTATATGTACCTAAATAAACATTTCTCAAAGGAAGACAAAAAAATGATCTATAGGTAATATCACATCACTCCAGTTCAAATGGCTATTATCAAAAAGACAAAAGGTAATAAGTTCTAGCAAGGATGTGGAAAAAGGGGAAAACTTGCACATTGTTGGTGAGAATGTAAATTAGTTCAGCCATCATGGAAAACAGTATAGAGTTTCCTCATAAAGTTAAAAGTAGAACTACCATATAATTCAGCAATCCCACTTCTGGGTATGTATCCAAAGGAAATGAAGTCAGTATATCAAAGATATATCTCTACTCTCATGTTCACTGCAATATATTCCTAATAGCTAAGTGTCTGTCAACTGATGAATGGTTTAAAAAATACAGTGCATGCACACCATGAAATTCTATTCAGCCTGTTACTTCCATCTCTTCTCTTCAACTAACCCAGACTTTCAGAAGCACCTGCTAGACACTGTAATGATCCCACTGGATGTTCTCCTGAAAACTGGGCCCTGAAGCATAAGCCATACGAGTAAACGAGTATGCACTTTGTCTTAACTTTCTTTCCCTGTCCTGCCCTCCATCCATGCATCATATTTTTCTTAGATTCCTCCTCATCTCCACCCAGTGTTTCTCCAAGTTTAATGTATGGCAATCAGGACTCATCTCAGCCTTATCAGCTCAATGCAATAGACCTGAGTCTTCTATGTGTAGATCTCTTTTTCCTTCTTGTTATATGAGACACAAGGCATCATTGCCTATGTAATGCAGCTGGTATCTCTCAGCAGATCCCTGACCCCTGCTGCCCACAGATGGGTGCCAGTGCTTCTTAGCGGATACTTCTTGATTTTAGCCACCTCTCCACTACCTGATCAAGTACTTTGCATTGCTACATCCTGTAAATTCATCTGCAAAAAGTGCTTCTTTTATGCTAATATTCTATTGATCCTGCTTATGATCTATTCCTGCTCTTATCTACCAGGCTTCCTCATAACAGTACCATACCCTCCCCCTGATCATTGTACTGCTTGTACTGCAGTCAAACTTGCATTCACTTTTCAAACTTATGTTAACTTTCAGCAGCAGAACAGGATTATGGGCCTAAGTTCACTTCCTAGGGCAACTTAGTGCACCAAAGCTATCTGCTTTCTCACCAAAGGCAACTTGTCAGGCAATATAACTTTATTCTGGATATTTTATAACTATTAGTAATTTCAATACCTTAATGATGGTCAGGCATGGTGGCACATGGTTGTAATCCCAGTACTTAGGAGGCTGAGACAGGAGAATCACAGGTTTGTGGCCAGCTGCAGCTACTTAGTAAGGCCCTCTGCAACTTAGTGCAACCCTGTTTCAAAATAAAGAATAAAAATAGGGCTGGAGATATAACTCGGAGGTAGACTGATCCTGGGTCAATCCCCAGTACCATAAACAAAAAAACAATACCTTAATGATATTTTAAAGAAATAATTATTAAATCATATGTCCCTTGAGGGAAGAAAGACAATATAATATTTATAATTTTATCCCAAGAGCACACAGCTCAGTATCTAGCATATATAGATGTATAAATGAATTTATTGAATTCAATTGAGTTCAACTTTAACTTTTCAAGTAATTTTTAACTCAAATCACAAAAACAAAAAGTTCCACTTCTGGCAATGGCTCCTAGACTAGCTGTTAGAACGGAATTCCCACAAAAGCATCCCAGCATGGCATACATCCGGTTTCTTTTCCGGGCATCAGCTGGCAATGGGCATCAGCTGGCAATGGGCATCAGCTGGCGGTGCCTTCCTGTGCCCAGGGGTCAGCCAGCCTATCCCCTCTGGCCGGCTCCAATTTCTTCCCCTTCGTCCCACCCAATGTAGCCCAGTACCTGACCCTGCAAGACCGCCCCCTACCCTACCTATAAATATTGGTTGTTTCCCTTTGTACTCAGGAACCATAAACTTTCTCCCTCTCTATCACTCTGTTCCTCCAGCCTCCGATGGGATTCCTGAGTATCCCTTAACCCTTACATTATGGTGATGAAACCTGGGATGGAAAGGGTCTCTCTCAACCACCAGAGAGCCCTCCTTTCCCCTCCTGGCCCAGGGACCCCGTCCTCGTCTGTCCCTTCGAGCGCTCTGCCCCAACACCCACCACCGACCATTTGGTAAGTTTTCCCCGGCACCTTCCCTTTCCCACCCACTAACCTCTATTACCCCACCTCTCTTTCCGTTTCGCTGCTGCCTACACTGTAATTGCAGACAGCTCCGGCAGGCACTGGCCTCGGGCTGCAAAACCCCACGCCGGGTGACTCGGAACCACTGGCCTCACATTTGGCAAGGGCTAAGGAGCCAACAAGGCGACGACCTCGCGTCTCCTTCTCACCCTCTGCACCCCCGGGGGGTGGTGGTGTACACGCGGTCCCTCTGGGGACGCCCGCTGGATCCGGTGTACGATCACGTACTGTTCCGTTCCTTCCGAGTTCGCTGTTCTTCTGTCTCTCTCTCCCTCCCACTATGGGGTCCTCCCCCTCTACAGCTGCCGGCAGCCCTCTCCTGTGCCTTATCGATAATTTGAAGACCCTGTCCCTAAAACCTAAAATTTTAAAGACTCCCTAGATCCCCAAATTCTCCAGGATTAACTTTCTGTGAGCGCTCAAATAGGCAGAAGGAGGTAGGTAAAATCCTTTCCCTCCTATGCTCTCCGCCAGACCTCATAACTGCTTGCTTTCTATTTCAGGTCTTCCTGGCTTACAAACCTCCCAAACCTCTCAAACCCTCCAACTCTCCCTAAACAGCCTTGGGGAGGAAGCAACTGTAGCCGATACTGAAGCCGTGGCTGCCCCAGGCTCTGGCTTAGGGCCAGCCTTTAACACAAGGTCACAGGGGCCTCTGGGCCTTAAGCCCCCCACACACACACACACACCCCTACCGTGGAACAATCAGCTCCAGCAGGCTCTTGAGCGTCGGCCCTCTGACGCCTGTGCGTCCCATCTCCCTTCAGCTCCCTCCGACCTCTACTGGTACTGACTCCTCCCCAGGAGGTAACAGGAATAAGGATATTATGCGGGTTCATGTTCCCTTCTCTATGGGTGACCTCTCTCAGATAAAAAAGCGTCTGGGCTCTTAAATGGCTTACCTGGTCTCCTGTGTTAAGGAATTTGTTTATCTCACCCAGGCTTACAGCCTCACTTTTAACACATTTACACAATACTCTCCACTACCCTCCTCCCGGAGGAGAGGCATAAGGTTTGGGAACATGCAGATCAGAATAGACAAAGGGATGCTAGACACCCCCTAGGGGCTGAGGCCGTCCCTGACCGGGACCCTGACTGGGACTACAACAACCCTAATCACCTTGTCAGGCAAGACCAGTTTATCACCTGTTTAGTCACAGGACTCAGTAAGGCTCCCCAAAAGCCTATTAATTTTGAAAAACTGCAGGAGGTTATCCAGGATAAATATGAAAACCCGTCTTCCTTTTTAAAACACTTAACAAAAGCCCTCCTCCAATATACTAACCTAGACCCTAAATCACCTGATGGCGGACAATTACTTATGACTTATTTTTTCTCCCAATCTTATCCTGATATCAAACTTAAACTACAAAAGTTAGAGAGAGGCCCCCTTATACCCTTGGCAGACGTCCTTACAACCACTTTTAAGGCATACCACAGTCACAATAAACATAAACAACGCCAAAAGTTTGTCCTATTGGCCCAGGCCCTTAAGACCACCACTAACAAATGGCCCTCACAAAAGAGTGGCCACACAAAAGAGTGGCCCCAGCTCAGCCTGCTTCAAGTGCAAAGAGAAAGGCCACTGAGCCAAAGTATGCGCTAAACCTTGGCTCCCTAAAAACTTGTGCCCCAAATGTCAACAAATGGATCATTGGGGATTGGACTGTCCCTCGTCCCAGAGGGGACTCACGGCCTGTCCTTCCGACCCAGCTCTCTGGGGGCTAGCCACCGACTAATGGGGCTCTGGGTCTCCAGCACCAGCTATTTCAATTCATAAGCAGGAGCCCAGGGTCACTCTCCATGTGGAAGGCCAGATCATTTCTTTCTTGGTGGACACAGAGGCCACTTTTTTGTTCTTAAGGAAATTTGGGGGAACTACCTTCCCCACCTCCTCCCCTCTCGTGGGTGTCAGAGGAACAAACATTTACCCCCACCAAAGGCCTATCCTCAACTGTTCCCTCAATAACTTTCTTTTTTCTCACCAGTTTTTAGTTATGCCACAGTGCTCGGTTCCCCTTCTGGGGTATGATATCTTATCCCAATTCCAGGCCACCCTTACAACTTCACCCTCCACATACTCCCTCCCCCACCTCCGCCTTCCTGTTGACTATGTTGGCCCCTCAGTCGGCTAGGGCTGACAACCACAACCTGGTAATACCATTCCCCCATCACCTGGTAAACTCTGTGGTCTGAAATATTACCTCTCCCTCATTAGCCAAGTGTACACCCATTACAATTGTCCTCAAAGACCCCTCCCACTTTCCTAACCAGACTCAATACCCACTCTCTAATGCCTCCCTAAAGGGACTTCAGATAATAATTATGAATCTTCACAAAAAGGGCTATATTCACCCTGCCCATTCTCCATAAAATACCCCCATTTTGGCTGTAAAAAAGCCCAATGGCTCCTACCATTTGGTTCAGGATCTCAGGCTCATAAACAAGGCCAGTAGGCCCATACACCCTCTAGTTCCCAACTCCTATACCCTCCTCAGTCAGATCCCCACCTCAACGACTCATTTCTCAGCCATAGATCTTAAAAACACTTTCTTTTCAATCCCTCTAAATCCCCAGTCTCAAGACATTTTTGCTTTTACCTGGACAGATCCCGTCTCCAGACACTCCTCTCAGTTCACATGGACCGTCCTACCCCAGGGGTTTCAAGATGGTCCACATCTGTTCGGACAAGCTCTGGCCACTGATCTCTGTTCCTTTCACCGTGCCTGCCCGTCATCTACCCTGCTTCAATATGTAAATAACCTCCTTCTCTGCAGCCCATCCCTCTCCACATCTCACACAGATACCGCCTCTCTCCTTAACTTCCTTTCCCAACGGAACTACTACACCTCCAGGACCAAGGCCCAACTCTCCTTAAACAATCCCCACCGATCACAAATCTCTTATTACCTCTTTTCTCCATCTTCACATAAATAGGTCTGACATCACTAATTAAAATAGTTATTTGATTAACAAGGTCAGGAAGCTCTATGGTAAAAACTCTCTTTGTTCTTTGGTTTTATTTTACTTTTAACGTTTAAAACATGTATTATTTTCCCATGTCCTTGGTAAGTTTCTCAGCTTTTTCTTATCTCTATCCTTTAAAAGTTATTTATTATGTTAAAAACTTTATGTTCAAAACTTGGCTTATAAATATTTTGTGTTATTAGTAATTAATACTGGATTAATATAGCTTGTTTTTATCTTGTAATTTTAGTCTAAACTGTTGTAAGAGTCTATATAATTCTTACATGTGTCTGTATTCTTAACATTCAGTGTTGGGCTAACAGCCAATTTTTAGCTGACCAAGGTCAACCTTGGCTGCAGCTCATGGCTGACAGTTTAGAGACAGAAAAAAGGATTTTATTGTTCTGCCTAAGTGTAAAAACTTGGTCTTATTACCAATTAATACTGCCCTTATAAACAATCAATACAGGCTCAATTCTCTCCTACAATAGGAAGGAAAACTGGAAGGTGCCCTATTGTCGGGTTAAATTCAGTCCTCTGCAGCTATGTGACAACAGCCTACCAGCCTTAAAAAATAAATCCTTTCCCAGTGCACTTCTCTCTAATCCCCAACAAGCACTAGAAATCCTTGGCCAAGGACACAGCCCCACATTTAGACTCGTTACTTATCTTTCTCCAGCTACATCCTTACCTCAACCTTTACAAACTGGACAGCAGGTTCTCTTCGGCCCACCTAAATCCCCACATAATCTCAAACCCAAATGGTCAGGTCTGGCTATTGTCATCCTCCACACCCCCACGGCTGTTCAACTTCGCCTCATTGATGGTTCCCTCTCACCTTGGATCACCATTTCCCAACTCAAACCTCTCTTTTCACTCCCTCCCTCTTTTGTGTCCACAGCCGTTCCTGGAAAACTGTTCTCTCTTCAGATTATGTGTCTTCCCTGGTTCCAAAAAAAAAAAAAAAAAAAAACCTCCCCCACTCACCAATGTCCGTGGGTCCTAAGGGTTACTCCTCTTCCTTATCACCCTTATCTATGCTTGCTTTTTAATCAAATCAGGTCATCATACGGATGGTGGCCCGACACATATGGTGGATGCCCCTATTGGTCATGTCACATGGCTGGACTAAATATCCATTATGTAGGCATAAAAAAATGTAAAGAAGGTACATGAGTATGAAAATTTCTTTTTAAAACAGGATAAAAGGAATGGAAAAAAATAAGAATATCTTGTATGGTAAAGTAGCGTTTATCCTAAGATTGTCCCAAAGAAAGAAATAGGATAAATTCAGAAGGCTAAAAGAAAGTCACAGAAAGTTTGAGCATGTCGAAGAATGTTTGTGTAGGGTAAAGTTTATAAAAATACTGCATGTATGATAAAGATGGTTACATTTACAAATTATTCAAAAGGTCTACAGTAAGGTTCTATTACAATACTTTTCTGTATTTTCTACTATCTCTTTTTTCTATAGTTATCTAAATTTCACTTCTAAAGTAAAAGTTAATTTTTGTGTAACTGTAATACTATATTTGTGCTTCCAAATGTTAAAAATGTATAAATGGGTATTAGACAAAACCCCAGTCAATATAACTACACCCGTCCATCTCTATAAGCCTGGCTGTTTAGTGTGGGTCAAGGATTAAAATCAGGCTCCCTTCAAGACAAAATAATAATGACCCTTACATTCTGGACTAAATATCTGTGTGGGTTCTTACACATCTATAAAAAATATGTCTCTGTCACAACTCGGGTCTCCCAGGTCTCCGCAGATATCGCTCACCAGTTCAAGGTAGTCCTGGATTCACTCCACCAATCCTCAACTAACTCTTCCCTCTCTTTACTCTCATGTTTACAGCTGATCTAGACCACCGTCAGTTTTCTCAACTATATGTTCCCAAGCTCCAAAACAGCCAAATGTTTCCTTTGTGCCTCCCTGACACACCCCCTCTGGCAGCAGTTCCCCTTAATATTACTAACTATTCTCTTGTCTCCTCTCAGGACTTAACAACTCATTCCATCCCCAGAGTACCTCTATGGAAACCCGATGACAATTCTACCCAGCTCTCTCACCTCTGCATCTCCCCCTCAACTCCCTCCTTGGTCCCCACTAGCCTTTTACAACAGTGCCACATCACCCTCTCCTTAGCCGTGTTCAATTTTACTCAACCAGGACATTTTCTGTGATGCAATAAAACCCTCACAAGTTATCTTCCTCCCGACATCTTGTTCCCCTGTATCCTCTCCACAGTGGTCCTTCAGCTCACTCTTTATAGCAGTTCTGAGCTTCAAGCCTACCTCACTCCTCCTATGGGTCCACCTACCCGGATCAACAGAGCTGCCTTCTTCCCTGTTCTTGTTGGACTCTCCTTGTCCTTGTCTGTCATAAGCCTGGGACTAAGTGGAGGTGCCCTTGGGCATACACTCAGTGACAAATAACCTGGAAAAAAATTAGAGGGTGTCTTAACCGCCATGGCAGAGTTGCTTGTGGCCCTTCAGAAACAGGTTACATCCTTAGCACAAGTAACCCTACAAAATAGGTGAGCCCTTGACTTACTAATAGCACAAAAAGAAAAACTTGCCTCTTCCTTAAAAATAATGTTGCTACTATGTTAATGCATCAAGCATCGTAAAACAAAATGTAAAAAAACTACAAAATCTGGCCATATGACTCAAAACCAGGCAAGATACTTCCTCCCTCTTTTCCTAGTTCCCATCATCACTTACTACCTGGCTGTAACCTTTATTATTGGGCCCCTTGTTATCATCCTTATTGCCTGCTCCTTTTTACCCTGCATCTACAAAACCAAATCACAAAAATTCCTAACCAAACTTTCAACCAGCTTCTCCTTAGGAACTGTCAACCCTTGTCCTCAGATGACTTTGTCTCCTGAAAAGGTTTCTCCACATGCTGACTTTCCTATACAACAACGCTTCATACGGTTCCTGGAGGACATATTAGACAACCACTGGTTGCTGACGCCAATATCATCCCCAGAAGAATGGCTTCAACAGATTCCCCACCTCTGGCTTCAAGGGATCTTCATAAATTTTCACCCCCAAAAATCTTTTTTCTCTGCAGCTATATGGGGATGCCTGTTCCTGCTCCTTGCTCCCTCACTCCCTCACACGGTGCCCCCAACCAGCAGGAAGTAGCCAAGGATAAGATACGATGCCCCTGTCCCAAATAAAACCAAAGAGGGGGGAGGTGTTGGAACGGAATCCCCACAAAAGCATCCCAGCATGGCATACATCCGATTTCTTTTCTTTTCTTTTCTGGCATACATCCGATTTTATATATATATTAGACTAATACATGATGTCAATGGGCATCAGCTGGCAGTGCCTTCCTGTGCCCAGGGGTCAGCCAGCCTATCCCCTCTGGCCAGCTCCAATTTCATCCCCTTTGTCCCACCCAATGTAGCCCCGTACCTGACCCTGCAAGACCGTCCCCTACCCTACCTATAAATATTGGTTGTTTCCCTTTGTACTCAGGAACAATAAACTTTCTCCCTATTACTCTGTTCCTCCAGCCTCTGACGGGATTCCTGGGTCCCCCTTAACCCTTACACTAACTACCTACCAAAAACAAATATAAATTTTCTCTGCAGGAAAATAATGGTATTGGGAAACTAAAATCATCTGTAATTTTTATGTACAATAACTGGCACAATCAAAAATAACCAAGCACATTAGTATACAAGCTCATACAACTGAAAACCAAGATAAATAGGAAAGTAAATAAAAACAGAGCTATACGAGTACAGGTAAACATAACATCAAACATAGAATTTCAAATAAGCTTAAAGTGCAAGAAAATACTTCCAGGATAGAACTTAGAACTAAAAAGAGTAAATCAAATAATAAGTCTAGAACTGAAAATATAACAAAAATTATTGGCTTACAGAGTAGTTTGGACACAACTGAAGAATTAGAGAACTAGAAAATAGCCGGGCGTGGTGGCGCACGCTTGTAATCCCAGCATTTGGATCCGGGTTCACGGCCAGCCTCAGCTACCTAGTGAGGCACTCCACAACTTAGTGAGACCCTGTTTCAAAATAAAGAATAAAAAGTAGGGCTGGGGGATGTAGCTCAGAAGTAGAATGCCCCTGAATTCAATCCTCAGTACCACAAAAAAATAAAAAAAATAAAAAAAATATATATATATATATTATACTAATACATGTAGAAAGATAAAAATATAGAAAATATAGATAAGAGAGAAAGAGCTATGCAAGATACTGGGGAAAATCTAATATATGCATAATTATAATTTTGAAAAGGAAAGTATTTAGTAAAGTAATATTTGAAGCTAATGGTTGAAAATTTTCCAAAATTATGAGAGAATTCAACAAGTACAATAAACATTAGGAACAATGAAAACAAACAAAACCACATCCAAGCCCAACACAGTAAAATTACTAGGGGTAGCGGGGGTGGGGGGCGGAATATATATATATATATATATATATATATATATATATATATATATATTGCTTTCTCAAGAACAATGAGACTTATGAATGAATTCACAACAGGAACTCTTTAAAAAGCCAGAAAATTATACAATACTACTGTTTTCAAAGCACCAAATTAGAATTCTGCATCCTTCAAACATATGCTCAAAAAAGAAGGTAAAATGAAGGTTTTCAATGCAAAGACTGAGTAAACTCACCAATGAAGCTGATCTACAAGAAATATAAAAAGAATTATTTAGATGAAGGAAAATATTCCTAGATAGAAACCAGCAAATCAGGAAAGAAAAAATGACAAAAGAAATTTTATATGTTAATGTAAATAATACTGGCTGTATAAGGCAGTAATAATAAAGTCTGTGGGGTTTTAAATACAGTGAGAATTAAAAATACATGAAAATCAAAGCTTATAAATTGGAGGAAAATAAATGAAAGTAAAATGTTCTTAGGTTCTCAAACTGTCCATGAAACAAAAAAGTACTAATTTTTTCTGAACCCTAATAAGTAAAGGATATATGTTATAGCACACCAATCATTTTAAAATGTAAGTAGCAAGCTAATTATTTCTCAAAGGAAAAGGATGAAATCTCTCTACACTTATTAATTGAATGAAGTATAATAATGAATAGAGACTCCCTAGATCCTGAAAATGGTATCAAGTATCAAGAGTTTAAAAATACAGATGATATGCCAGTGATTCCATCAGAAACCTCAGAGGCAGGAAAAAGCATTTTGGTTTTTAATCTATGGTATGTTTCTAACTGTGATTTATATTCCTATACATTGGGAAAGTTCACCTAGTTCCCAAGGCTCCTCATTTAGTACATCCCAGTATGTAAAAGAGACCAGAGGATAAAGGAGGGGAAATTACTTTGGTATCTGGGCATTCTGGGCTGAATTGTATTCCCCACCACCACCCAATTTGTATATTGAAATCTTAACTACTGGTATTTTAGATTGGTACTGCATTTGGTAAAAGAGACTTTAAAGAAGTGCCTAAGTTAAAATGAGGTCCTTGGGGTGGGCTATCATTCAATATAACCAGTGCCTTTATAAAAAGAGGAGATTAGGACACACATTCACAAAGGGAAAACCATGCAAAAGCAGAGAAGATGATGATGCCCTCAAAAGAAACCAGCCCCTTTGACATACTGATCTCATACTTCTATCCTCCAGAATTGTGGGAAAGTAAACAAAACATAGAAGGATTTCCTAACATCACAGTTATATAGAGACTGAATGAGAATTTAATCCCAGAGCCCTCTGTCTCCAAACTTTTCAAAAATATTATTTTATTATTAAAATTATTTATCATTAATAACAGGCACATTAACTGTTAAATTTTACATAATGAATACATTTCAATTCTCAAAATTCAAAAATTTCTACCTGATGTCAAATGAGAATAATCTTTTTATCCAAAAATTAGCAAATACACTGTCCTGGTATTATTAGTTATAATATTTTTTATGGTGGAGTCTTTGGAATTTTCTGTCTATAAGATCATGCCATCTGCAAATGGTGACAATTTGACAATTCTTTTTGGTTTGAATGCCCTTTACTTATTTCTTTTCCCTGCTTGCTCTGGATAAGACTTCCCATACTATGTTGAATAAAATTAAGGAAAGTGAGCTTCTTCCCATTCAGTATGATGTTAGCTGTGGGCTTTATTATGCTGAGTAAAATTGAAAGAATTAAAGATGCAACTCCAGGAGAAATGGTGGTGGAACTTATGGATGCTGGTGTGAGTGAGAAGTAGTGTTGCAGAACACTGAGGGAACCGTGTCCTATGCTAAGTGTGGATGTGCCAAGCCTCCCCTCAGTCAGTCAGCTTGTGAACATGTCAAATGTCAAACACACACCCCAGCCCGGAATCCACTTCTCATTTGTTTAACTTGTAACTATTAGAAGTCTCCAGATCATTAACAGGATGTTTGCCCCATTCTGTGTCTTATTAAGAAGACACTTTTACTTAAAAGAATCTCTCCCCCAAAGGGAAATTCTCATGCAAAAGAAAAAGAAGACTTCTCACCGGCTTTTCCTGGTACATCTTCAATGAAGATTAACCAACACATTTGGGGGACCACAGGAGATGAGAGGGCTTGGCCTGAGGTTTCCTTTGGGGACAAAAATATTTAAGAAAAAAGGTCTCAAATTAAAATTTAAAAAAAGACTTCTACTTTAATGAAAAACTTCTATCCACATAAAAACAACCTCCAGGGGCTTTGTTGAAAACTGTTAAGATAAAATATATTTCACATCTTACTCTTTGCAAAAAGGCTTATTATGTTCTCTCCCATTAACTTTCTCCTCGGGGTATTTCTGATGTCTGCAAAACATATTATAGCCATTTCCTGCTGGATGGTTTTGCAATGCTGTCACTGAATTCAATTCAAGAAATGGCTGAAACTGTGAACAAGCAATGGAGGACTTCAGTGGGGGTGGGGGAAAGCTCATTAAATAATAGATAAGAAGGTAAGTATAAATATCCACCTAATCCCATTATAGAGCAGACCCAGAGGGAGGGTGAGCTGGAGCAAGGATTTTCCTGAGAATTCCTCTTAGAGGTCAACCTGCTGAGAGAATCCTAAATCAGCCATTTTCTTGCCAAATGTCATGTGCCCTGCATTCTTTCTCAATCAATTTTCTAACTCCCTTTCTCAAAATACTGGAAATTTCTGCTCCCTAAAAAGGAAGTGTCCAGGACAGCAGAATCCATTGAGAAGTGAGTCCTGAGGGTTTCATGTCCTGACATGTCCATCCCTATCTCATTTAACCAAGAAACAATGGGTCTGTCTCCAAAGGAAGGAGAGAAGGGGACGTGGCTGAGAATGCCAGGGTATCACTTTTGGTCATGTTTCCTTTACCCACCTATGATAACTGTCTTGCCCAGTGTGCCCTCACATTTTAAGAATCGATTCTGTGCCACTAGACCACTTGACCTTGAGACAGCACAATAACCCCCCACCCTTTAACTAAGGATAGCGCTGGGGTTCTTCCATAGACAATAGTTTTAAAATCACCTGCTTTTTATGACTTATTAAAAGTATTATCATATGTAGAAACAAATAAAAATAGAAAAAAAAATAGAACTCATCCTGGTATAGTAGTACAAGCCTGTAATCCCAGTACTTGGGAGTCCGAGACAGGAGGATCACAGGATCTAGGCCAACCTCAGCAACTTAGCAAGACTGTGTTTCAAAAAATAAAAAGGGCTAGGGGTATAGTTTGGAGGTAGAAGGTCCATGGGTTTAATCCCTAGTACCAAAATATTAAAAAATTGAAAAAAGAAAAAATAGCATTCAAAGTGCCATCATCCTGGCATAGGATCCACTGTAAAGGGAAAAGATGAAGGCAGGAGGGCAGTCAGCCTGGCTTCCCATCAGCTCTTAGGAAAGTGTTTCCTAATAGCAAAGTCATAGCCTGGGATTGCCACGAGGCCTGGCTGAGAGACAGTGTAGGCTAGTATTTCCATGCCAAGAGTGAAGATTTTCATGCAGGCCCCCAGAGGAGGGAGGAAGCCATTGAGACTAATTGGGCAGCTAAGAGGCTCATTTTCACTAAGCCTAGTGACCCAGAAGCTGAGGGCTACAGGGCAAGCTGTGTCCACATCAAGGGCTGAATGGAGGATCACCGCCAGACCACAGATGTTCCACAGCTCAGACTAAGCTGAGATGGGACTAGCCAGGTCGGCTAGCCAGGTCCACCGGGTCCTGGCTGGGCCCAAAGAACCCACTATGGATTCATCTCCCAGGATTTCAGTATCAGAAGTCAGAGGAATGACCAGGGATCAGGGCCATCACCTCAAAAGTGAGGGGAGGCAGAAGACAGAACAAAGACCTGCGTGCATGTATCCAAGGTCCTCTGACAGCCAGGAGGACACACTTCTACCCTCCCAGACACCATCTCCAAGGACCAAGGCCAAAGGCAAAAATGTGAAAAATTGAAACTTTATCTCAAAGAGACCCAGTTAACCTAAGCAGCTGAGAATAGTTTTGCCCAAGGTGTGGGAGCAGCAGGGGCAGCAGGATGAGCCCTCATGGGAAGGTTAGGCAGGTTACAGGAAAAGGGAAAGAAAAGTTGCATTTCCTTTGCACCACTAAATACAATGTAAGAACACTTTCTACTTCTCTTCAGAACGTTTTGAACATCATCCTTAGACATAAAGCTTTTACTGTATTTCTGTTTCTTTCTTCCCAGTAGATTCCCAAAAGGGCTATAATTAGGTTTAAAGTTTTAAAATATCTTGGTATATACTGCCAGATTGCTTTCCAAATGAAACACCGCGGTTTTGATCCAACAAGGCAATGAGTATGAGAATAACTACTCCTCTTTGTCCTACTTTCTAAGAACTCTCTTACATTTCCAGGAAAACCATAGAATGGAGGACACTAGATAGAGTCAAGAAAAATATATGCCAAGTCACATGTGTTCTGAGATCAGATTTGAGCTCTGATCTGTTGCAGGGCCTCTGAGTTAGAATGTGGAGACTACAGTCCCACCAATCTCACTCAAAAGATAAAAGAACTTGGCAAATTGCTCACAATTCCTTATATATAAGTTGGGTTAAAAATACCTACTTCATGGCGTCATTCTGATGACTAAATGGAATACATTAGAAAGCATTTATTCCCTAGTATCCAGTAAACACACAATAAATATTAGCTATTTTATTTTTTAATAATAAATTCCTTCATGCCTCATCCATCTTTATTCCCATGGGACTCGTAAAATGCCAAGTCTCTTGCGATATTTAATAAATATTTGTTGAATAAATGCTGAAAGAGTATATGCATGTTTTCATGCTCAAAACACGCTTGCCTACAGGACAGGAAGAACTCCTCAAGGTAAATTATGTGAATCTCCATGATAGAGAGGTTCAAAGTAGCAAATGTGAGCTCTGACATTTGCTACTTTGAACCTCTCTATCATGGGATCAGAGAAAGCACACAAATTTCTACAGCTAACATGGACATATGACAGCATTTGTATACAATCAACAGACGCAAATATTAAAATATTGCTCTGTGCATCAAATCTGAAGAGCAAAAAAAAAAAAAAAAGCCTGCCAGAGACTGAGAATGGGGATAACATGTCTCTGAAGGAAACAGGTAGGAGCTCTGAGAAGCCCTTACTGAGGGCAATCAGAGTGTTTATCAGATGTTCACTGTCTGCTTGAAGAAAATTAAAAAATGTTCTCTCTGGACAGAAAGGAACCCACATTGTAACCAGGTAATACTGAACACTGTCCTTTTCCTTTCTCAAAACATGATCACCTCCAGGCAGGGTTATTCAGGGACAGTACTATGATCAATCTCACTCCTAAGGTCTTCTCTGGCCCTTGGACTGTGGGTCTATCTATGCTTGCCATTAGCCACAGATGAAGTCCATCTACACCCACTTCACAAATGTCTCTTTTCCTCCAGAGTCCAAAGGCCCCAAAGATAGCCAGTTCTATCAGAAGCTGTGTGCTGCGGGTCAGATAAGTTTTCTCCAAACATCCATAGGTTAAAGGTTTGGTCCCTAGCCCATGGCAATATTGGAAGGTGGTGGAACCGTTGTTTGTTTGTTTGTTTTTCTTCTCTTTTTCTTATTTATTTAGTTAGTTAGTTTGGGTACTGGAGGTTGAACCCAGAATCAATCTACCTCCAAGCTATTCTCTCAGCCATATTGTTATTTTTTATTTTGAATCAGTCTCACTAAGTTACTGAGGCTCCACCACACCAGCTAAGTGGTAGAATCTTTAAGAAGTAAAGCCAAATAGGAGATCTTCATGCACTTAAAGGGTATAATGGAATGACAGCACCCTCCTCTTTCTCTTTTTTGCTCCCTGTCAGGAGGTGAACAGTTTTGCCATGCCTCCTGGCCATGATGTGCTGCCTCACCACAGGCCCCAAAGCAACAGGACCAGTCAATCATGGGCTGAAATCTCCAAAACTGTGAGCCAAAATAAGCCTTTCCTCTTCATAAGGTGACTGTCTCAGGCATTTGTTACAGTAATCTGAAACTAACTGACACACTACATGTTATCTTACCTGGCAAAAATGACTTTGCCAAGATACACAAATAAAGGATTGTGAGGTGAGAGATTATTCTGAAATACATTGGTGGTATACAAGTTTAGCTAGCTTCTCCCTTCTAGCGCATTTCCAGTTTCCAGAAGCCCTACCCACTGGAGAATGTATGTCCGCAAAGCATTCTACTGACGGGTACACCCATCTAGGGTGAACACTATGATGCATAGGGAACATAGCTGGCACACTGGCTTGAATATTACTTTGGTCTTCGCAAGATAAGGTAGGTCTGGATTCATTATTCACCAAGAGAGTAAACCCACAGACACTTCACTTCTGAGCTTTCCTTCCATGGAAATCTGCCTACTTTTCCTGGAAGAGATTTCTCCCTGTGGGTCCCTCTTATGTTGGTGAGAGGGTATACATTCACCTGTGGTCACTCACCTGGGACCCTTTGCAAAGCTACCAGAGGTAGCTTCCATCTCCTTTGCAGAAGGGGAAATGTGACTTCCATTTCTACCTCAAACTTCCCACTAAGGAGACCTGCAGATCATCACAGGGAACTTTCTTTATTCACCAATGAAAAAGCACATGGCCCAAGACAAAGCATCATTTTCCTCTGAAACAAATCAGACAAACCCCAGTTTGCCGTTTGGAGGCCAAATATGTTTTGTTTGACCTGAATGTTACTGGAATACATAGTATTTTGTTGATGCGTTGGTGTTTTTAGGTTTTAAGATCCAACTCTTCAACTTCTTTTGAACATTCAGAAGGTGTGCATCACTAAGCCTAGATTTCCTCCACATCAGATGAAGCCAAGGCCAGCTGACCCCCATCATTAGAACAGTGTAAAGTTTTCATTCACCCCACAGTCCCCATTATCTCCTACTGTGTCAGAAACACTGGCTGTTTCACTCACTGTGTGAGGCCACCTGAAGGAGTAGCTTGGACCTCTCCTTCCTCTTCAGGCACAACAGACCCTCCATTGTTGAGCTGCTTGGGATCAAGTTCTGTCCTTCAAGGCCTAGGAACATTATGCAGAAATCTCAGCAACTCTTTCTGGCCACTCTTCATCGCCTAGGGGAAATAACACAAGGTTCTCATTACATTCTTTCAGCTTGGGGTCTCCTGTGAGTAATTGGAAAAGAGAGCTGGAGAACATGAGACATTACCATGGGGAATTTCTCTGGTCAAATAATCCCAGCAAAAAAAAATTAAATAAATAAACCAAGGGGTGAGAAGTGGGAAAGAGCACACACTCAGCAAATGAAAAGACCAGGGTTGCTTCCCAGCTTTAGAAACTTCATTGTTCCTTCCACAGATGTCCAAATGCCATGAGCAATAGTTTCCATCACTCTGGACCTCACATGGATCTTTGAGGCAATGAAGTGACAATGGCCTGATCAGAGTTTCCAACTTTATCTTCCAGTTCCTGGTTCCCTCTGAGGGGTGATGTCGGCCTCCAGTTTCCTAGTCTCAGCAACAACGATTCCTGCCCTGGAACCGGGTTCATTGGGCAATCACAGTCCAGGGACTAACCCTAAAGAAATATGTTAACAATCAAATTTTAATTTCCTCATAACTTCCTTTTCACAATTTTGTTACTTTGATGTGTTAAAATATGGCATCCTGTTTGTCATTTGGATTTATATAATGAGTAGCAAATTTGAACATGTTTAATTAACTATTTCTATTTCTTTTGTACATTGCATATTCCTAGCCTTTGTGTGTTTTTCTATTATACATAGTTTCTTCATGAAGTTGTAAAAGCCTTTTGTGAATTGAGCACAATGTTTTTTCTGTATTTGTTGGGACTTATACCCTTTACATTTTATGTATATATGGTGTCTCATATGTAGAAAGGTTTAATTTGCTATGACAATTCTATTACCATTTGTGATTTTCCCATAGTTTTTTATGCTAAGTCCTTTTTTCCTTTTTTTTTTTTTTTTTTTTTTTTTTTTTTTTTTTTTTTTTTTTTTTTTTTTTTTTTTTTTTTTTTTTTTTTTTTTTTTTTTTTTTTTTTTTTTTTTTTTTTTTTTTTTTTTTTTTTTTTTTTTTT
>PVLC010001817.1:0-18961 GCA_004027655.1 Graphiurus murinus | reverse complement strand
AAATGCCAATTTTCCACATATCCATGGTTGTTGAACAAGCATTCTAACTTCCTTACCTTTTATGTTTCAAAAACTCAAAAAATGTTTACTTTCTACTCTCATCTGGGTATGGTTATAGATTATATAGGTTTGAACAAGGAGGACACAGCCATTAGTCTCACTGAATTGATAGGTATTAATGAGCAATAAATTATAACTATTTGTCAGATACTATGAAGACATCAGCAAGAGGAATCTATTTTTTCCAGATTATGAGTGAAAGCATACCAGTGGCAATATTTCAAATACTACTTTCTTTGTATTAAATATATATTTCTTTAAGAAAGAAATATTTTAATATATATATTAAATATATATATACCAGTTCTTACTCCAATTCTACACTGATGTAATTATTACAGTATGATAATATATAACATCTGACACAGCAAGTTTCTCTCTCAGAAACCCTTCTCTGTCAACATATTTCATTGCTACTTTTACTTGAAAAAAATTAAATCACTTTTTAAGTCATCTCATTAAGTAACAAAAAAATGACATATTATTTAGATTAGGATTCTGTTAAGTCTAGTCATTTATTTGAGAAAAATCACAGTCCTTTTCATATCATTGTTTTCCCACCTGTGATGGTTAATTTTTTATTTATTTTGGTACTGGTGATTAAACCCTGGGGCATTCTACCTCTGAACTACACCCTATCCCTTTTTATTTATTTATTTATTTTTAATTTATTTTTTTGTGTGTGTGGTACTGGGGATTGAACTCAGGGGCATTCTACCTCTGAGCTATACCCCCAGCCCTATTTTTTATTCTTTATTTTGAAACCGAGTCTCACCAAGTTGTAGAGTGCCTCACTAGGTAGCTGAAGCTGGCCACAAACCCAGATCCTCCGGTCTCAGCTTCCTGAATGCTGGGATTACAAGCGTGCACCACTACACCCGGCTACCCTATCCCTTTTTAAATTTTTATTTTATTTTTTATTTTCAAATAGGGTTTCACTAAGTTGCTGCAGGTCTCTAAGTTGCCAAGGCTGGTCTTGAGCCTACAATCCTCCAGACTTAGTCTCCCAGGTCCTGAGATTACAGACATGCACCACTATGCCCAACTGTGATAGTTAATTTTATGCATCAACTTTCCTATGTTATGGGATGCCCAGATAGCTGATAAAACATTTCTGTGGTGTGTGTGTGTGTGTGTGTGTGTGTGTGTGTGTGTGTATGTGTGTGTGTGTGTTTCTAGAAGAAATTAATGTTTGAATCAGTAATCAGTAGACTGACTGAGTAAAGAACTTGGCCCTCAGCAATGTTGGTGGACATCAGCCAACCCATTGAGGATCTAAAAAGAACAGAAATTTGGAAAATGGCTACATCTGCTTTCTATTTGGGTCAACACAGTTCATCTGCTCCTGATCTAGGACATCAGTACTCTTGGTTCCCAAGCCTGCAGAGTTAGACCAAGAGTTATAGCATTCAACTCCCCTGGTTCTCTGGCCTTTGGTCTTGGACTGAATAATAGCCCAAATTTCCAGCTCTCCAGCTTGCAGACAGTTGACTATAGGACTTTAGCATAACTGCACGAGTAAGTTCTAGATAGATAGATATTGATTATGCTTCTCTGGAGAATCCTAACTAATATACTACTGAGTAGTCTGATAGTTGTCTTCATTTATATCTATCTTTTTTCTTAAGAGCTCATGAATTTTTATGGTTGCATTCATATATAGTCATATACCTTTTATAAATATTTTTTTCTGCACATTTTGGTTTTGGTTCCTGTTCAAAACAAGAAAGATGATGCTGAAAGGGTCCTGAAGGACTCTGTAGACAAATGGGTGGGATTTGACTTTGGTCTTGAAATACTGGAAAACTTTAGAAAAATGAAAAATGTAGGAATGGGAATTCCAGATATAGGCAATATCATAAGAAAAAACAAAGCCAAACAAACAAAAAAGTATGAAATATATTTTATATAATAGAGCTAGAGCAATCTTAAATTCATTAAATTTTAGAGCTGAAAGACAAAAGATTGTGTAATGGTTTGGATTTAGAATGTCCCCCTAACCCTCATGGAAACAAAGTAGCAATGTTGGAAGCAGGGCTTAGTTGCTAAGGAGGGGTCTCTTGGAGTGTGGCCTTTGGAGATAAGGTCCTCTCCTCCATCTTCTCCTCTCTCTCTCTCTCTCTCTCTCTCTCTCCTTCCAGCCTCCATAATGTAAGAGTGAAACCTTGCACTCTTCCTTTCTCTCCACTTCTCACCATCATGCCCTGAGATCCTTGGTCTCCAACCTCACATGGACTTAACCCAAACATCTCCAAGGAAACCATGAGCAAGTAAATCTTCCTTCCTTTAAGTTGTATGATCAGTTCTTTGGATTATAGCAGTGAGAATGTTGAGACAGGTTGGGATTGCTAATTTTGCAGGTAGAGATTACAAGTGACTTGCTACAGTCATTCAACTAACTAGTAGCAAAGCCCAGAGAAAATCCTGTGTGTTCAGATTTAAGACCATTTCTCTTTTGTTTCCCTCTTAATTTTAACTTTTCCAGGCTTTAAGCTTCAAAATCCTGCTTCAGATAATTGCACCCATTTTCATCTACATAAAAACCCTATTTACATTTTTATATATAGCCAAGTGACTCATCATCATACCAAACCCCAATGCTTAAGTCTGTGCTTTAGACTTTAAAATCTCTCTAGTTACTCAAAAGCATCTGCCTCTGACTTTCATCTACAATTGAATAATTGCTACAAGATTTGCCACCCTGCCATTACCAACCAGTAAGCCAGACAAAATACTTTTAAAAACTTTTTTTCAGACATTGGAACACAGATAGCAAAGGTCTGTGATCCTTGAGAATAGGAACAAAAATGCAGTGAAACCTGATTTGTAGAGGCCCCTTCAAGTATCTGGCTGAGGAGTTATCTGCACATGGATTAAAACCCCATAAGAACAGGAGAAAACACTGGATAGGAGTCTGAACAATTCCCACAATGCACACAGAATCATTTACATTCTTACCAACTTCAATGAAAAACTTTGGGGTACACAAAACATCAGGTCAAGTATTCAGAATAATCATGCCTTAATAATGGGATCAAATTAGCCTCAGAGTAAAAGATACTCTAAACTAATCATAATAAACTTAAAAGTGAGCCTCAAATTATCATTGTGTTCCACAAACAACTTATCATCATGAAAACAAAATCTTTGGCACTCAGTAAGAAATAGAACAAAATGTAGCACAAAATCATATGAGTTCACAATGTCACATAATCAATAACTATGCAGGCAATCAATAGATATAGGACCAAAAATGACAGATGTGATGGTAATAGTAAAAAATTACCTTAAATAACTATTATAAATAGTACAAAGGTACTCAACATGTAAAGGAAAATATAAAAATATAAATTAATGGATATTTTTAAAATAATGAAACAAATTGTCTAAAGATACAAAATAAAATATATGAAATGGAAATTTATCTAAATGGGATTAACACAGACTAGGCATTCAGGGGAGAAAAAGTAGCAGTTAAATTCATGAAATTACAACAGAAACCAAAGGAAGCACAGGAAGAAATACAAAATGGAAATAAAAATAAACAGATTCTCAGTGATATGTGGGAAAATATTAATAGAACTAATGTAAATGTTATTGAAGTCTTAGAGAGAGAGAGAGAGGAACATTCAGAAAAAAAGTACTTGAAGGGATAGTGGCTGAAACTTTTCCAAATTTGATGAAAATAATAAATCCACAAATACAAGAAGCTCAACAAACCTTTGGCAGTATAAATTTTGATGATATCATAATCGAATTCCTGAATGCAAGTGTTAAAAACAAAATCTTACAAGCAGTCAGAAAATAAAAATAATTATATATAGAAGAACAGAAGAACAAAGTATAACAACCAGGTGCCTAGTGACCAAGATGGTCTTGCTTTGGTGTACTTAGACTGACTCTCATCATTACCCAGACTGCTAACCACAACTGTACTTCATACATCATCATATTGGACATTGGTGGTGAATGAGTTCCATGCAATTAAATCTAGGTTGTACTTTTTCCACTTCAATAATAGGATAAGAGTCTCTACACATCCCAATTACTAAATCTCTTTGAAAAGAATCCACTGACAAATGGCAATTTTAGCTACCTCCTATAAAATAGGTCCTATAGATGCATGGTCTCTCATGGACCACTTTTGTATTTGAATGTTAATCTTGGAACAGTATCCACTTATATCCTCCTAGAGTTGATGAAAGTCTATTGGAGAAAAAAGAGAAATCCTCCATAAGGTTTTTAAGTGTTGAAATATTAACTGATTGCTCAACCCATTTTGTCCATTTGAAAATTAGAATAATAGTAGAATTAAGCAGAGAAAGAATAGAAAGGCCTGTCTCTACTCCTTGCAATGCATATATTTGTGTGTCAGAACACTCACACAGCCAGGCGTGGTGGCGCACGCTTGTAATCCCAGCATTTGGAAGGCTGAGACCGGAGGATCAGGGTTCGTGGCCAGCCTCAGCTACTAGTGAGGCACTCCACTACTTAGTGAGACCCTGTTTCACAATAAAGAATAAAAAGTAGGGCTGGGGGTATAGCTTGGAGGTAGAATGCCCCTGAGTTCAACCCCCAGTACCGAAAAAAAAAAAAAAAAAAAAAGAACACTCACACAGACAGCTTTTCCTTGGAGGGCACACTCCCTCCCTCTCATGCCTCTCATTGTGCTACAACTTCCCAGAGAACATGCCCAGTTATTCATATGCATACACATCTCTAACTACCTGACTCCATGCCATCTCCTCTCTCAAATCCTCCTTTTCCTTCAGTGGCATGATCACCAAACCCAGATGCCCAAGCCATAAAGCTCAGTGTCAATTTCTGTCACCTTTTCTTTTCCCTCAACTCTCACTTATAATAATTTAGCAATTTCTGTCAAATCTTCAATCTAAGTATCTCCTAATCCTTCCTCTTCTCCCCATTGCTACTTCCTCCTTAGTCTCCCAGATTCTATCCTGACCATCCCAATCTATTTTTCACACTTCAGCTAGACAATGCATTTTTCCTGCCCTATATAATAATCTCACTTCTGAAAATTTATGTGTCCTCCCTTGATTAAACAGAGAATTAAATCTAACCTTCTTCACCTTTAACTCTTTAACTATTGGTTGTTAGAGTGGTAGTTACATATATATATATGTAACTCAGAGTTCCCACCATTACTGCTGGTTTGATATGCAACAGTAATCACTTCCCGTCCTTTTTAGATGTTTTTGCATTTACTGTAGTACTTCATAACAACATCTTATATTACTAATTCTTGATTTTCAGACTTGAAAATTATTTACTGAATTCCTATTGTGGAAAATAAGATTTAGCTATATTACCACCACCCTCACAGAAAATAGACACATACAAGCTTTGCCTCCCTCATCCTCTGAAACAATTATATCCAAGTCTGATATTGAGCCAGGCATAGTGATGCATGCTTGTAATTCCAGTAGTTGGGAGGCTGAGACAGACGGATCACAGTTTCAAGGCCCTTAGTGAGATCCTACTTCAAAATAAAAAATAAAATAAAGGGCTAGGAGTATAGCTCAAAGGTAAGATATCCCTGGGTTCAATCCCCAATTCCACGAATAAGAATAATAATAATAATAGTAGTAGTAGTAGTAGTAATAGCAATGTCTGGGATTAAATTCATAGTTAGGTTGATATGAGTAGAACCACTTAAATATTATTATTATTCATGCAGTATATCACAACTTAATTTTCTTTTTTTCAAGATATTTTCCCTTAACTTAATATTTGGTTCATTTTTAATGCTATAGTAGGCTTAAAAATGATCCTCCAAAATATCTAGGTTCTAATCTCTGAAAAGTGTTAATGAAACTATGACAAAAAAAAAAAAACTTTGCAAATGTCAGAAAGTAGGGGTATTAAAATGAAGAACATCTCAATCCATTCCCACTGCTATAACAAAATACTTTAAACTGGGTAACTTATCAATAGCAAGAATGTATCGCTTAAATGAGAAATGTGTGCATGTATACCTTTACCAGCGTGTACCTAAAAAAATGTATGAGTACAGGCCGGGCTTGGTGGCGCATGCTTGTAATCCCAGCATTCGGGAGGCTGAGACCGGAGGATCCGGGTTCGCGGCCAGCCTCAGCTACCTAGTGAGGCACTCCACAACTTAGTGAGACTCGGTTTCAAAAAAAGAATAAAAAATAGGGCTGGGGGTGTAGCTCGGAGGTAGAATGCCCCTGAGTTCCATCCCCAGTACCGCCAAAAAAATAAAAAATAAAAAAATAAAAATGTATGAGTACATGCACCAATAAAAAAAATTAAACTAAAAAAATGTATTGCTCACAGTTATGGAGACTGACAGGTTCAGTGTCTGGAGAGGTCTCAGTCTCTACTTCCACAATGGTACCTTAAACACTCCAGAGGGAACAAATCCTGTCTTCACAAGGAAGAAAAAATGGAAATAGCTAGTTTCTTTTAATTCTTTTCTAGGCCATAAATTCCAGTCCATGAGGGCGCCTCCCGGATGACTTGCTTGGCTCCTAAAGGTCCATCCTGTCATACCCTCATATTGGTGATTAAATTTCACATAGGAGTTTGGGGAGGTGGAACTTCCAAACCATTGCAGGGAGATTGTTTTGCATTATCCAGTTGGGCATGAAATGCAACCACAGTATCCTCCTAAGAGGGAGATTCTGCCCCATAGAGGAGAAGGCAGTGTGACCTCAGCTGGAAAGATTCAAAGATGGGGGAATGGTTCTTGAGCCAAACAGTTCAAGGAATGCAACTCTACATGGAAGAAAAGGCAAGGAAATGGATTTTCTTCTAAACCTCTGGAGGGAATGTGGCCCTGCCAAAACCTTTCTTTGGGACCAGGAAAACTGATTTCAGATTTCTGCCCTCCAGAAATGTGAGAGCATAAATTTATGTTGTTTTTAAGTAATCAAATTATGGTGATTTTCCACAGTACCCATAGGGAACTAATATAGTTTCTAAATGTGCTAAGTACTTCTTACTAGTTTATTTCCAAGTTCTCCACCAGCAGCGAACGTCTCATCTCAAATCATTCAAATACATCAGCTTTGCCATGGAGTTGATCTCCTTAGAGACTTTCCTCCCAGAGCTCCTCCATCCCACCCCACTCAGTGAAGACTTGCTTTTTCAGATCTGTTGCAGATCTGATCAGCTAAGGCTCCTCCTTTACAATCCAAGGAATCTTGTTCTTTCCTTCCTGTCTCGGGTATCCTGCTGCCTAAATCTCATTTCTTTCTCTCTCATTTTGGGTCATTCCATCACTTATTCCATTCATTCCCTGAAAAAATATGCACAGAGAATAAACCTTCTGGAACTTTGTCTACCTGAAATGCCATATTCACACTTGATTTCTATTTTGTGTAAGTATAGAATTACAAGTTGGATGTCAGAATTTTGAAAGCATTCTCCCTTTGTCTTCCAACTTTCATTTTTGCTGTTGAAACACTGAAAGCCATTCTAACTCCTGACCTTAGGAAGCAGCCTCTCTTCTCACAAGAGAAGGCTTGGGAATGCTCTCTTTCCCCATAGTGTTCTGGAACCTAACACCAATGTGCATTGTAATAGATTTTGTTTTATTTATTAGACACTCAGTGGGACTTTTCTATCTGGAAACTTCATAATCCTCCGTTCTAGGAAATTTCCTTGAATTATTTCTTTGATTATTTGCTTCAATTTCCTCTACCCTAAATCTTGTATTTTTAATAATTGGACCTTCAAGTCTAGTCCTCTACCTCACCTCCTCTCCTCTCCTCTCCCCTCCCCTCCCCTCCCCTCCCCTCCTCTTCTTCTTCTTCTTCTTCTTCTTCTTCTTCTTCTTCTTCTTCTTCTTCTTCTTCTTCTTTCTCTCTCTCTCTCTCTCTCTCTCTCTCTCTCCTCTCTCCCCCCCTCTCTCCTTCCCTCCCTTCCTCCCTCCCTCTTTCTCTTTCCTCCTGGAACTCTGGAACATTTTCTCACTTTCTCTTCTAAACCTTTATTGAGTTTTTTAGGTCTTCTATAATAATTTTCACTTCAAATACGTCTTTTTGACCATCTCAATGTCCCTTTCTTTTGTAAATTTGTCTACCATTGTTTTATAGATGAATTGCCATCTCTCTCTCTTTTTTTTACTCTAACAATGTATTTTTAAAAAGGAAATAGTCTACCTTTCTATAGTTTCTTTTTATTCTGAAGGTTTGGGGGTTCCATTTGTTGTTGTTTTCTGTCTGTTCTATACTCTTTCATATTAGAGACTGTCCTCTATTATATATGCTGCTGATTGGGTATGTCTTCATTTTTTTAGAAAGGAAGTACTAAAAACCAAATAGGAAGTGTATACACAGCTATGGAAGTAATTGCCTACTAGGACTTGCCATAATATGATAGAACAAGAACAGAGCTGTTTTCTTGTAGATCCCTAAATATTATTGGTACTGCTTTTCTCTTATGCACATATTTTCCAGAAAAAAAAATGATGTGAATTTCCTGCTAGGAAGTTGGGGAAGTGGGAGGTGAAGATAAACCCAACTATGACAATTTAGGAAGGCAAATAGAAGATGGGGCTGAGGGTATGGATTTCACTGTTTTGAACATCAATCTCTTCATTTAATTCCTCTATTTTCTCTAAAGCCCCAACCTACATTGTTCCTATGTTCCTAAGCCAAGTCTCACTGGTTTACTCTCTTCAGAGAGTTAATAACTGATCTAATGTAGAAGTGCCCCAGTGATATTTCTTCAAAAATCTTATTACGACTTTTATTTATCACTTGTCAGTGGCTCCTGTTGCTACTTGGGGAAATTCAACTTGCTGTAGTCCCAGTACTTGGGAGGCTGAGACAAGAGGATCACAGGTCTGAGGCCAGTCTCAGAAACTTAGTGACACCCTCAGGAACTTAATGATACCCTGTTTCAAAATAAAAAGTACTGGAAGTATAGCTCAGAAGTAGAATGTCCCTGGGTTCGATCCCTAGTACTAAAGGAAAAAAAAATTTAACTTACTAAGCATAACTTCTGGTTTCCATTCATCCTCCACCATGATATATCAGTACACTTTCTCCCTCCCTGTTTCACCACTATTATTTCCTTGACCTTTGCTGTCAGCTCCGAACATACTAGGCTTATTTCAATTGCTTGCCTGAGCCTTGCTCTCCTAGACCTCAAACCTTTGTAAATGCAACATCCTCTTCCAATGACTAATATTTCCACTTCTCTTTTACATGAATAACTCCCACCTATCCATTAGATATCAACTTCTATGTCAAGTCCCATGAGATTTTTTTCTAATTATTTTATTAGTGTACCAAAATTATACATCACAGTGAGGTCCAGTGTAATAAAAATACAAGCACAAAGCTCTTGGAATTTTCCCCTCCACATGAGAAGTTTTCCTTGAGTCAGATACCATATCCTATGGTTTGAGTGTTCATCCCCCAAAATTCATGCCTTGGAAACTTACCCTCCAAAGTCAAATGCTAGATGTTTGGAGGTGGAACTTTGGGGAGATGGCTGGGTCCTGATGGATCTGTCTTTGTGAGTGGATTAATCCATCCTTGGGTGAGTGGATTATTGAGGGAGTGGCTTTGTTATAAAACTGAGAGCTCAACCGGGCATGGTGGCGCATGCTTGTAATCCCAGCATTTGGGAGGGTGAGAATAGAGGGTCCGGGTTCGCGGCCAGCCTCAGCTACCCAGTGAGGCACTCCGCAACTTAGTGAGACCCTGTTTCAAAAAATAAAGAATAAAAAATAGGGCTGAGGGTATAGCAACTGAGAGCTCTCTAACACACTTATTTTGTCTGTCTCACTATATGCCCTGTACCACCTTGGAACTCTGCAGAGTACTCAACAGCAAGAAGGCCCTGGCCACATGTGGCCTCTTGACCTTGTACTTCAAAGCTTCTAGATATATGAACTGAATAAATTTCTATTCTTTATAAATTATCCAGGCTGTGGTCATAGAAACAGAAAATGGACTGAGACATCACACTGTTTCCTCTGGCATCCTATTCTTCTGTCTTCTTAGACTTTACTTTTTATCAAATATATAATTGCTTATATGTTTGTATGTTTAATCCTCCACCAGAACAAGAGTTATTTGAGTATAGGGACCTTATCTATCTGATACATAATTTTCTCCAGCACCAATCACAGTACCTGGTTCATAGAAGTATTTTAACACAAATAAATTAAAGTTACTAAGGAAAAAAAGGAGGTAGGATGGAAGGAAGAGAGAGAAAAGGATAATTAGGGCCATTCTCTTCCACTTTTTCAAACCCTTACTTAATGTTAAGATAAACCCAAGATATTATATATAAGCTGCATATAGTTACTTTCCCCATACATGTTACAAACTAATGTAACTATTAAAATATTAAGCTGGTGCAAGGTATAAGAATGTGGATGGCCATACCTCTTTTACTCAAAACTACTAGACATTAACTCAGCTTAGCTCCCTATCTAAGAGTCATCAGAAAGACTGAGCAGGAGAATATATTAAGACAGCCCAAATTCAGTGTCCCTATTATTTGATGTATGGGATGTGAAGGGGAAACATATGGTTTACTGATAATGGGTGAATGGTATTAGAAATGAAAGATGACTGTATTTGTTTCTGCTGCTATAACAGAATACCTAAAATTGGCCAATTTGTAAAGAACAGAAATTTAAGCCAGCCCTGGTGGCACATTCCCATAATCCCACTACTTGGAAGGTTGAAAATTGAGATCATCCTCGGAAACTTAGCAATACCCTGTTTCAAAATTAGAATTAAAATGACTAGGGGTGTATCTCAGGGCTAGAACATCCCTGGGCTCAATCCTCAGTACTACCAAAACCAGAACAGAGACTTACTTCTCAGAGTTCTGGAGACTGGGAAGACCAAAGTCAAGGGACTGAATCTGGTAGGGGATTTCTTCTTCATGAGCCCATGGCAAGAGGTGGAAGCCAGGCAGAGGGCAAAAAAAGAGAGCAAGAAGAGGCCAAACTCCCTTTTATAGCAAGCCCCTCTTACAAAAACAAGCCCACTCCCATGATGAAAACATCCACCCATCATGAGGTCAGAGCCCTCCTGGCCCATAGGCCCCATCTCTCAACACTGCTGCATTTGGGAATTAAGTTTCCAACACATGAGCTTTGGGGAACACATTCAAACATCAGCAATGACTTATAATTGGATCTTATGATGCACCAGTTTGGAGGATAGAGAATTTCCTGTCTTGTTCTTAAGTTCACATTTGAGTTTTCCTGTTAAATCTATTTAACAATAAGCTGTTGAGGGTATAAACTATTCCTTTGCCTTCCTCTTTAACTCCCACAGTACCTGATACACAGCATAGCAATTCTACATTTGGTATCACTGGCTCACTGCCTCTGCACCAACCGTATCTCCCCTCTGATGGCTCTTAATCATTCCTTGCCCCAAAGACCCTTGTGCCAGCTTTCTTCCCCTTAGTCACCATTAAAGTGTACCTTTCCTCACCAGGCACGTGTAGTAGATCCTAGATAGGTGACATCATTACCTCCAAGATGGTCTTTCCAGCTTTATTATACAGTTTCAGAGCCTTTTTGGAGATACATTGGAACACTGAATCTGGCCTTGTTTGAACACAGGAAACTATACTAAAAGCCAAGCTGAAAACCAGATGACCTAATAAGGACTTTTTCATCTCTAGTATCTGATTATAGGCATGTCATTTCTACTCCCATTTCAGAATAGATTTGTTACTTCCTAAAGTCTAAAAAGAAAAATGGCATTTAGCCGTTTATGAGGCCAGAAGTATGGAATTTAGAGAAGTTCAGGTTTAATAGCACACTTGACATACTGCATCCAGAGTCTCTATAGAAACAAACTTAGTCACAGTGTCTGAACATGTAACATTAATAACTGAAAGGCACATGAAGAAAAACCCCTATATGGACACTCGCGGTGTAGCATTGAAATGCCTGCATGTTCTGAGAGTCTGGCAAGAACTCCACCTTTGGATAGTAGCTTCCACCCTAGTAGGCTAAAGAGTTTGCAAGTATTATCCCAGAAAGAAATTTCTAATGTCATTTTAAACTGCAAGAATTCCGGTTCACATGCCTTGCCTAGTTATAGGCAAAGCAAAGACAGAGCTGAAAGAGTGGGAGAGGAGAAAGTAATCATAGATCTGGCATTCTTATAGAGGTGGGATAATACCATCATTGCAGTTTTATCATATTACTCCAGGGCTACTTTGACTTCAAGTCTATTTCCTTGTAGGAGACAAGCTGAACTTTAGAATTCCATCATTCAGTCATTTCTACTAAGCTCATCTTTACACTGGTGTTTCCCAATCAGTCATGCTACTTGCCAGTTATGCAGAAAAGAGAATATAGCAGAATATCTTTGGAGAGATATTCTTGCAAGGTCAGCCTTTGGCTGGCACCCGGGAATTTGCAGTTCAGGACTGCTCTCAACTGAAAAGAGTGGCTTTCTGTACCTAAACTTTTATAAAAACAATAGGGTGCTTTTAACATGAGTGGGTGTTGGATTTTATCAAATGCTTTTTCAACATCTATTGAAATGATCATGTGATTTTTGTCTTTGATTCTATTTATGTAGTGAATTATATAAATTATTTTTCATATATTAAACCAGCCTTGCATCCCTGGGATGCGCATGACTTGATCATGGTGTATGATTTTCTTGATGTGGTTCTGAATGCACACTGCTAGTATTTTGTTTAGCAGTTGTGCATCTAAGTTCATCAGCGATATAGGTCTATAGTTTTCTTTTCTTGAGGTGTCTTTATTTGGCTGTGCTGTCAATGTGATGTTGCCTTCACTGCAGAGAATCGGAATAGAAGGAATATACCTCAACATCATAAAGGCAATATACAATAGGTCCACACATCATATTAAATGGGGAAAAACTGCAAGAGTTCCCATTAAAAACAGGAACAAGACAAGGATGTCCATTATCACCTTTTCTGTTCAATATAGTACTTGAGATTCTAGCCAGAGCAATAAGGCAAGAGAAGGAAATAAAAGGGGTAAAAATAGGGAAAGAAGAGCTAAAATTATCCCTTTTTGCAGATGACATGATACTATACTTAGAAGACCCAACAAAGTCTACCAAAAACTTATAGAACTGATCAACAAATTTAGCAAAGTGTCTGGATACAAAATCCATCTTAAAAAATCAGGAGCTTTCCTGTATGCAACCATAAATCCACTGAAAAAGAAATCCAGAAAACAATTCAACTCACAATAGCACCCCCCAAAATAAAATACTTAGAGATAAACCTAACCAAGGAGGTGAAAGACCTCTATGAAGAAAACTATAAAAAGCTGAAAAAAGAAATCGATGAAGACCATAGAAGATGGAAAGATCTTCCATGCTCTTGGATAGGCAGAATAAATATCATCAAAATGGCCATTCTCCCAAAAATGATCTACAAATTCAATTAAATTACCAAAGTCACTCCTCACAGACATAGAAAAATCAGTCCTTAAATTCATTTGGAACAACAAAAAGCACAGAATAGCAAAACTAGTTCTTAGCAACAAGAACCATGCAGGAAGTATCACAATACCTGACTTCAAACTATACTACAAAGCCACAGACATAAAAAAAGCATGGCATTGGCACAAAAACAGACATATAGATCAATGGAGCAGAACATAAGATTCAAAAACAAACTCACATGCTTATAATCAATTGACTTTTGACAAAGGAGCCAAAAACATACACTGGAAAAGATAGCATCTTCAACAAATGGTGTTGGCAAAACTGGTTAACCATATGCAGAAAATGGAAATAAACCCCACTTTCTCACCCTGCACACGAGTCAATTCAAGATGGATCAAAGATTGGGAAGTGAAGCCAGAGACCTTGCAGCTACTGGAAGAGGGCATAGGCCCAACGCTTCAACACATAGACACAGGCAAAAACTTTCTCAACAAGACCCAAAAGCACACGCAACTTAAAGGAAGATCAATACATGGGATTGCATTAAACTGAAGAGCTTCTGCACAGCAAAGAAAATTATCAACAAACTCAACAGAGAGCCCACAGAGTGAGAGAATATTTTTGCCAGCTACTCCTCCAATAGAGGACTAATATCTAGAATATACAAAGAACTCAAGAAACTCCCAGCTAAAAAAACTAATAACCCAATTAAAAAATGGGCAAAGGATCTAAATAGACACTTCACAAAAGAAGAAATACAAATGGCCAATTAATGTATGAGGAAATGTCAACATCATTAGCAATCAGAGAGATGCAAATCAAAACTATTTTGAGATTTCACCTAACCCCAATTAGAATGACAATCATCAAAAATACAAGCAACAACAAATGCTGGTGAGGGTGTGAAGACGTGGGAACCCTAATATTTGTTGGTGAGATTGAAGATTAGTGCAACCACTTTGGAAAACAGTATGGAAGATCCTCAGATGAATGAGAATGAACCTACCATATGATCCAGCAATTCCACTTGTGGATATCTACCCAAAAGAATGGAAATAAATAAATAAATAAGAACAAAATCTTGTCATTTGCAGGGAAATGGATGGAACTGGAAAATATTATGTTAAGTGAGATTAGTCAGTCACAAAAAGTAAAAAATTGTATGCTCTCCCTAATATGCAGAAGTTAGTGAGAAAGTGGGACACAAGAGGGACTCTAGACAAAGAAGGAGAAACCTTAGATGAGCAAAGAAGGTGACTTAACTGAAGGCGATGGGGAGCGGGCAGGGAAAAACCCTAATGCACATGATGTACTTTCACAATCATATCAAAGTCAATCACTAAACTGAACTTGAGAAGGAGGGAGGGGGAGGGAGTGTGGCTAGAATTGGGGAAGGATTAAATGAGAGATCTGTGCATGTATGCCTTTATCAGCTTGTACCTAACAAAGATGTATGCTTACAATACACCAAAAAAAAAAAAAAAAAAAAAAAAAACAGTGTGATTTCTGCTGAACATCTGCTTTCCTTCTGGAAGTCTAGAATCTTGATATATGCTTGGTAAAATATTTATCCATGTTGAATCCCCAGTAAAACCCCTGGCACCAAGTCTCTAATGAGGTTCCCTAATTGGCAACATTACATTTCAGACTCGTTTTCCCAAGTAGTTAGCATGTCCTGCGTGATCTACCGGGAATCATTGTGTCCTGCATGACTCCACTGGGAAGGAACTTGGAAGCCTGCACTGCTTTCCTCTAGACTTCAGCATGCACCTATTCCCTTTGCTGATTTTGCTTTTGGTCCTTTTGCTGTCATAAATTACAGCCATGCATACAACTGTATGTTGAGTCACCCTAGTGTATCATTGAACCTGAGATAGTTCAGATGACCTCTGAAATGTGACTAGTCACACTTTTTTGTCATTTAGAAGGCACTATTTATTGCATTATTTTAACTTTGAAGCTATCCCTTGTCTAATTTTCTAAAGAATTCTTCCTTCTAATGCAGATGTTCATATCTCTTGGTGGCTCCAGAGAGAGACATACTATGATATTCATTATCTTCTTGTCTAAATGCTGTGTTTTACTTTTTCCTGTCTGGCCAATTCTCAGGAGTTACTTGGATAAAGAGGAACTGAAGGTCTAACATGCATAACTTTACTCACCCATACTCTGAAGTATTTTAAATTCATAACATGTTAGCACTTCTCCTTTTCTAGAATGTGAAATTACACCAGTAATACTCCTGTGACTCGTTGGTCAAGAGGAGAAACCTAAGAACAAAAAACCTGTTAGAAATAAGAAGTTAATTCATTCCTTTAAGTCTTGCCAGCTTAGATTAGAGATAGAAGCCCAGACAAGAAAGAGGGCAAATCCCACAGAAAATGAGATCCAAGCTTCAAAACTTTGAACCTTTCTGCCTAAAGTCCTGAAAATTTCTCTCATCTGCATGTTGGCATGATGAGTCTACTATGGTTTTGATCTTAAATTCCCCCTAAAGCTCCATGTTTTAAAAGCCCATTCATTCCCAGGGTGGTACTGATGGGATACAGTGGAGTCTTGAGCAGGTGGGGTATAGTGGAAGCCCTTAGGTCACTGGAGGCATGCCTTCAAGGGGATTATTGGTACCCAGTCCATTTCTCTTCTTTTTATTGTTATCTCAGCTAGTGCGGAGGTGAGTAGTTTTGCTTCAAGGTGCACTTCTACCATCATGTACAGCCTCACCATAGGCCCAAAGAGGTAGGGCCAATTGATTGATGAGAGACCAAAACCTCCCAAACTATGACCCAAAATAAACTTTTTCTCTCTATTGTTCTTTATAAGTTATGAGAGTGATGGGAAGCTAGAACAGACCCCTTCTCTCCAAGAGTCTCTGTGCCAATGATACACCCAGCTCTGCCACATCACACATCATTGTCACCCCTCCTCAGGTCACTGGCTTCAAGTCCCAACTCGATCATTTATTAGCTTAGCTGTGTGACATTAGACAAATTATTGGCCTTGATTTCGTCACCTGTAAAATGCAGATAATGATAGCATCTATCACAAGGTGTTGCTGAATGAGTACATATGTATTCAAACTTGTAGTCACTGGAGGTCACAACTTTCTCTTTACAGAAAAAGAAATCTTTAGTTCTAAAGATGGCAAAATGCTACACTAGCTGATCGCTCCACTTCTCATCATCAGAGGAAAATACATTTGACATTGAGCTTTTAAGAAGTGAAAAGCAAGAACTAATCCAAGTTAAACTGAAAGGCAGGAATTATCCACATCCACAACACGAATCACTCTCCTTTACTGAGAGCTAAAATGGCAGCATTTTTAAGATTTACATGCTCTTAACAGTCCAAAATGCTCTGTGATTTTTTTTTCAGGACTCAGGACTGATTGAGCATGAACTTTCCTGGAAGCCTCTTCTTAGTTTTCTTTTTTTTTTTTTAACAAGTATTATTTTAATCAAATTTTTTCTAATTTAAATATATTAAACTCAAGTGATTTTCTTCTGTAGCATTTTTCTTTAATATACTTGTATTGGTACATCATTATAGTCTCACATCATAATGTATATCATGGTGATAGTGACATACATGCATACAGCACTTGGTGGGCTTTCCCCTGGTTTTCTTCCTATCACCATCACCCTTTTCCCTATACAGGGTAGAGAGATTGACATTGGTATTCTCACACATATACATAAAGCTGGTGGTAGTAATTCCTTCATTGATTTTCACTCTTCCATTCCCCTTCCCCTAAACCACTCCACTGAAGTTGCTCCTTCATTATCTGGAGTCTCTCTGATATCTCAATTACTTCCTAGCTTCCACATATTATAGAAAACCTCTCCTTAGTTTTCTTCTGTCCACACCATCCCACCTCAATGCTTGTGAATAAGTCAACATCCAGCTACTGTGGCCAGCTTCATGAAATATAATAATGTATCCAATGGAAAAATTAAGAACCCATCAAACTGAAGATATTTTCTTGTGTTCCAAACATCTATTTGATAACATTTGAGTATTTGGTGTTATCTAAACCCAAACAATGCTGTGTCTAAGTCATATGCCAAATGCAGCTCAAATTCCCAAGAGAGTATGAAAAACAGTAAATGAATTTATCAAGTTTTTCTTCTATATGAAGTGGAAAATATTTTTACTGTCATTAAATTAGTCAGAGTTTATTTAAATGCATACTTGGGTGCAGCATACTATTTTAGCCAGAAGAATTACCTGAGGTTCAGAACATAAATTTCTGAAACTAAACATAGGAGATAATATGGATTTCTCCTTTTTAGACTGGCCAAAGGTCAAAGTTTTTCTTTTCCTTTTTTTTTTCTTTTTTACTTTTTTTCTCATTTCTTAAAGAAAACTTCTCCTTGGTTCCACTTTAAACTTTTATACTTTTTTGACATAGTGTCAACCTTACTTCAACTTCATTTCTTGAGTTGAAATATCCAGAAATCATTTACAGATGAGAATCACAATTCTAAAAATCATAACATTACAGCAATCCACTGACAAATCTTCTCCAAGGGGACTTTTACTTATATGGTTAGTAGACATACTAGAGTGTCTTTCTAATGTGCTTTTGATCACCTCTTCATTTCCATTGATGTAACTAGAAATTTCATATTCCCTAGAATTTCAACAAAAAAAACTTTTTTAATCGCCTAACAATGCATATATGGCAGGTGGGATTTTATGCTAGAAGGATATTCCAAGGCAATTTCCTAAGCATCCAGATAACAGGGGAAATTTCCAAGTCATTCAGTATCAGTATGAATATAAAAATTGACCAGATGTTTTCCTTATTAAAATATTAGTCTAAAATATGAAATTTTAAGTACAATGAAGCAGGGATGAGATCAGAAAATTAGTTTAATTAAAATCCATATTATTATTATAATTTGGAGTTTACAACCAATTAGAACAGAAAAAGGGGGGTACAAAGTATTATAGTTTGGATTTGAAATGTTCCACAAAGGCCCATATGTTAAATGCTTGGCCAACAGTATGGTCCTATTGGGAGATGGTGGAGACTTTAAGAGGGAAAGACTTCTAAGATTTTAAGACTTCTAGTGGGAAGTCTTAAGGTCATTGGGATTGTGCTCTTGAAGTGGAGAGTGGGTTCTAGCCCCTTCTTCTTTCTCTGTTTCATGTCCTGACTCTAAAATAAGAAGCTTTTCCCTACCATGTGCTCTCTGCCATAATGTGCTGCCTCACCACAAGCCCCAAAGCAATAGAGTCAACTAATAATGGACAGTTACCTCTAAAACTGTTAATTAAAATATACTTTTGCGCCGGGCGTGGTGGCGCACGCTTGTAATTCCAGCATTCGGGAGGCTGAGACCGGAGGATCCGGGTTCGCGGCCAGCCTCAGCTACCTAGTGAGGCACTCCGCAACTTAGTGAGACTCGGTTTCAAAATAAAGAATAAAAAATAGGGCTGGGGGTATAGCTCGGAGGTAGAATGCCCCTGAGTTCAATCCCCAGTACCGC
>PVLC010001816.1:112486-130929 GCA_004027655.1 Graphiurus murinus | reverse complement strand
AAAAAAAAAAAAAAAAAAAAAAAAAAAAAAAAAAAAAAAGAATTAAAAAATTGGGTTGGGGGTATAGCTTGGAGGTAGAATGCCCCTGGGTTCTATCCTCAGAACCGCAAACAAACAAACAAACAAACAAAAAGAATAAAATAGGGCTGGGGGTGTTGGTTCAATCCCCAGTAAAACGCACACACACACATAAATAAATAAATAAATAAATATTTTAAAAAAAGTATCCCAGGAGAAAAGAATTTTCGCAATCTCTCAAGCATACTAGAGTCAGATAAGATCAGAAGGACCAACTTCACATTCTACTTTGTATGGTTTAGTTCCTTCATTGCTTCTTTAGCCTCTAAAGAAAATATATATCTATTTATTTGTTTATTTATTTATTTTGGTGGTACTAGGGATTGAAACCAGGGGCTTTCTAGCTCTGAGCTACACTCCTAAACCTATTTTATCTTTTATTTTGAAACAGGGTCTCACTAAGTCTTGGAAGGCCTCATCAAGTGGCTGAGGTTGGCCAAGAACCTAAATTCCTTCTGTCTCAGCCTCCCAAGTACTGGGATAACAGTACTGGGATAACTGGGATAAAAAGCCACCATGCTTGGCTTTTTGTCTTTTTCTTTTCTTTCTTTCTGTGTGTGCGTGTGTGTGTGTGTGTGTGTGTGTGTGTGTGTGTGTGTGTGTGTGTATGTGTTACTGGAGATTGAACCCAGGCCTGAGCTACACCCCCAGTCCTATTTTTTTTTTTTTTTAAATTGAAACAGGATCTTGCCTCCTGTCCCAGCTTTCCAAGTAATGGGATTATAGGTATGCACCACCATACCTGACTTTAGGTGTTTTATATATTTATTTATTCTGTAGGTCAAATTGGATGTATCAGGCAATCATATATAAGATAACCAAGAGTTCAGACTCTGGCTGTGCAGGTTCTAGTTGAGTATTCTTAGGCATGCTATTAAAGGTTCTCAGCCTCTCTATACTTATTAGTAAAAAACAAAAACAAAAACAAAACACACAAAAATCAACCCCCGCCCCTCCAAAAAAATAACACCTCTAGGACTTTTTATTTTCACATCATTTAGAATGTATACAGGAAGAAGATTTGGATTAAACATATCTCAAAAAGAACATTTGAAATAATTCCATTTTTTATTTTTTTTTTAATGGTACCGGGGATTGAACTCAGGGGCATTCTACCTCCAAGGTACACCCCCAGTCCTATTTTTTATTCTTTATTTTGAAACAGGGTCTCACCAAGTTGTGGAGGGCCACATTAAGTAGCTGAGGCTGGCCGTGAACCCAGATCCTCTGGTCTCAGCCTCCCAAGTACTGGAATTACAAGTGTGTGCCACCACGCCCGGCTATCCCAGCCCTTTTTACTTTTATTTTTTTTTTGAAAGAGGGCCTCACTAGGTTGCTGAGAGTCTTGCTATGTTGTTGAGTCTGTCCTCTAACATGTGGCTAAATCATTCCCTTTTAAAACTGGATTTTGTGTTATTTCAAGCTCTACCCCACTCCCACTCAATCACGTCCTCCCAAAATACTACCAAAAATCTTTATTATCAAAGGGGACATTTGTAGTTACATTTTTTTTTTTTTTTTTACTTTGGAAGTAGTAAGGTCTTTGAGAACAGGTCAGCCTTAAGACCTCCCGTCCCCCAACTTTCTCACCCCATTCTAGCTGGGGCCTCAGGTCCCTTATATGCAAAATGAGGCCTGTATAGATTGGAAGCATCCAACCCTTCCCTCCTACATGTATCTTTTTACCTCTCAAAATATCTGGTAAAAGTCCAAATATATAATGCAAGTTATAGCCTTGCTTTTGGGCCTTGAGTCCCAAGAACAGTTCAAAACAGCTGGAATAGATGATCTGTAAAGTCCCTTCCTTGGCTTTTAAGCCAAGACTTAAACTCCAAATTTCTATGACTTAGAAAAGTTTTAAATTATATGCACAGCTAAGGTTATGTAGGTTTGTTTTTATGACACACTGCTGGTAGGACCTTTGATTTATTGGATGCCAAATTAGAAACACAACTTCCACTTCAAAAACATTTTTTATGAGAAAAACATAACTCACTTTACTAAACAGTTTTCAGGAGAAATGTGAATACAAAATCATGTCCACATCTCTGATAATTCAACAGATAAATAGCACCTAAGAGATGTAAATTGAGATTTTGGAGAAAGTGGCAAATTCTGATAAAACAAGGTAATTTCGAATAACAAAATAAAATAATGCACAGAATTGTATTATTAGATATGATGTTTAAATAATATTTAGGATATTATGCTAATTTCCCTCATACATTTAGAAAGATTTTATTTCAAAAGATTAAATAAAACATTTTTTTCACCAAAAACCTATTTTCTGAATAATTTTGATCCTTGAAACTTAAACTCTACTTCTAGCTAGGCACAACGGTATAGAAAGTTCTGTGTTGTTTTCTTTAGGTGACTAGAATATTGGTGTGATGTCACAACTCTTTCTGGAGATATGGATACCTTGAGACTTTGACAAAAGCTACAGGCTCGCTCTCTGGAAAATTATTCTGGAAACACTTCCATTTAGTTGGTTTATGGATACCCAGTGATCATTTCTGTGTAAGGATCCAAGGGCCTCAGGCAAAGAACATTTACAGGGGCTGAAGATGGCTAGGAGAAGATGAGAGTCCATCTACCACACACACAAAACTCACCAGCATTGACCTGTGTAGGTTCCATATCAAGGGTTGTTAATTTTAGCCCTACTAACCTTTTGGACCAGATACATCTCTGATGTGAAGGGGCTGTCTTGTGCATTTTAAGATATTTAGCACCGGGCATGGTGGCACATGCTTGTAATCTCAGTGCTTAGGAGGCTGAGACAAGAGGATCCCATATTCGCAGCCAGCCTCAGAGACGTATTGAGGCCCTCCACGACTTATCGAGACCCTGTTTCAAAATAAAGAATTAAAAATAGGGCTGGGGGTATTGCTCGGAGGTAGAATGCCCCTGGGCTCAATCCCAGTACCGTAAAAAAAAAAAAAAAAAAAAAAAAAAGATTTAGCTGTATCTCTTGTGATGCCAGTAGCCCTCCCTAGTTACGATAATCAAAAGTGTCTCCAAACACTGTTTTTTTTGCAGTACTGGGGATGGAATCTGGGGGCATTCTACCTCCGAAATATACCCCTAACCCTAGTTTTTTTATTCTTTATTTTGAAACAGGGTTTCACTAAGTTGTGGAGAGACTCACGAAGTCGTTGAGGCTGGTGGCGAAGCCAGATCCTCCATTCTCAGCCTCCCAAATGCTGGGATTACAAGTGTGCGCCACCACGCCCGGCTCCAAACACTGTTAATGTTCTCTAAGGGACAAAAATCACCCAGAGTTGAGAACCACTGTTCTAGACAATGATTAGGTTTTTTTGGGTGGTACTGGGGATTGAATCCAGGGGAATTCTACTTCTGAGCTACACCCTCAGCCCTATTTTTTATTCTTTATTTTGAAACAGGGTCTCATTTAAGTTGCGGAGGGCCTCACTATATAGCTGAGTCTGGCTTCGAACCTGTGATCCTCCTGTCTCAGCCTCCCAAGTACTGGGATTACAAGCGTTCACTACCATGTCCGGCGATTAGAAGTCATTTCTAAAAAGATGGGCTATGTAATCATTTGTACCACATAACTGGTATGTTATTGTATTTGGTACTTGATTATATGATGTCTTTCTGCTTTATAAGTTTCGAGTACGACTTTTCTTCTAAACTATAGAGCAAAAGCAGCTTAAAATCACTTTCTTTTGTATTCCATAGTGCCAGACTCATAGAAAGTCCTTAATAAATACTGAACTGATCTGTTTTGAAGAAAGAACTCTTATTTCAAGCCAAGTGTTTGATCTTTCATGTTTGGGACATATTCTCTCCAACCAGAAATGAATCAAAACTTTAAGATCTATATAAACGGCCTTTATCCTTAAGTGGTTAATATGGCTTAAAAAAAAAAAAAGACTTCTAGCTCTAGAATAATTAATGAAATATTTACTCTTAGGAAATAATATTTTTCTGGTACTTTGTATTTAACAATAAAGAAATAGTATCTAAGCCAAGTGTGATGGCGCATGGTGGTAATTCCAGTACTTGGGAGGCTGAGACCAGAGGATCTGGGTTCGCAGCCAGCCTCACCTACTTAGCGAGGCCCTCTGTAACTTAGTGAGACCCTGTTTCAAAAATAAAGAATAAAAAATAGGGCTGGAGGTGTAGCTCGGAGGTAGAATGCTCCTGGGTTCAATCCCCAGTAGCACAAAAAAAGAGAAAAGTATCTAAAGTTAAATACAGTCTGTAATTTTTTTTTTGCCTGGCTCTCACTTAATATACCAAAATAAAATGACAAGGACATTGTAATGAATTAACATGCCAGCATGATAACTTAAAATAATGCTTTGTTCTCACTGTCATCATGAGGTTATTTAAATCTCTTACCACAGATCACAGTCGTTTATGTTCTAAGTTCTTAAAAATATGCCTATCCCAGAAGACTTGGCAAATGCACAAGAACACTTTTCAGAGAATTTTAGCCTCATTGAGAGAAGTCACCATGTGACTGAAAAACAACTTCATTATAACTGTTTTTTGCTTTGCACAAATTTTAAGAAATTTTAAGCATATTTTTAAAGACTGCTGAATTAATTAAAAATAACATCAACAGCCAGATGTGGTGGCATATGCTTGTAATCCCAGTACTTGAGAGGTGGGGGATCTCAAGTTTGAAGCCAGCCTAAGCAATTTAGTGAGACCCTGTTTTCAAAAAATAAAATAAAATAAGGCTGGGAGTATAGCTGGGATGTAGAATGCCCTTGAGTTTAATCCCCAGTAACAAACAAACAACCCATCAATAATCCTACAAATAAGGAGCAAGACCCCGTTTCAAAGCGAAGTATTATTACAGATGACTCAATCATGACAATAATAATTTAAACATCTGGCATTATTTTGGCAGTTTGTGTACATATAAAAATACTTGTAAATATCCTTACAAATTCCACTAAAACAAGGGTATACATTCCTCCTGACCTTACTTATATGAAATATTTGAAAAATCTTCAAAGGACATGAGTAACTTAAAATAACTAGGTACTACAATTGGCTTTGTTTATAAAACAAAATATACATTTTAAGGTTTCTGATATAGGCTGAAATGGCACTTTTTAAGTGAAGACTTAGGATTCATTGGGACTATTTATGAACACTCATGGCTCAGTGTTTTATGGTTTTAAGTTATAAATCATACTGTGTTAACACTCAATTCCAAAAGCTTTTTTTTTGTGATACTGGGGATGAAACCCAGGGGCATTCTACCTCCGAGCTACACCCCTCAGCCCTATTTTTATTCTTTATTTTGAAACACGGTGTCACTAAGTTGTGGAGGGCCTCACTAAGTAGCTGAGGCTGGCCATGAACCTGAATCCTCCGGTCTCAGCCTCCCAAGTATTGGGATTACAAGCGTGTGTCATCACGCCTGGCTCTAAAAGCTTTTAAAATGTAACTATCATTGCTATCATCAAAACTCCAAACTTGGAATTCATTCTGGGAATGAGGTTTTATAGAGGAAAACCACCAACCATGTACCAAGGAACACTGCCATCAAAGGCACCCTTCACACTGTTATCCCTAATTGTAAGGGACAAGGAGAACACATTTACTCATAGAACAAGGTTCAAAGGGATACTTAGTCCAGGTAAGTAAAGCAGGTCTTTGCCAGTACCATTTTTTTTTCCTTATGGTAAGGTAAGGTGACTATGTACTTAAGATATCCTTAAAGCACATTGAACAAACTAACTTACCAACCTTTCTAATGAGAAAGATGATTTGAAGTGTTTTGAACTTGGTTTAGGATCTCATAATTTGTTTGAATTTCTATAATCTCTCTCCTAAATTCTTATGTTCTTCTATTCTCAATTTGTTATCGGCTTTGGTCTTGAAATGCCTGGATGGCCTAGCTGAATTTCTACCCCACCACAATTCTGATTGTCTTTGAAGATAGGATGTCTGAAGGCCAGAAGTTCCTTTTCAGGTAGGCTACCTAAAGCTGGCTGGATTAAGATGGTTGCCAGAGTGACTACCTCATGAAGCTAATCCTAGTGGCTAGCAGAAAGCCTGGCATATAGGACATACCTTATAAATGCTTAATAAGAAAGTAAATGAAAAGAAAAATGAGTCAAATTTGTCCCAACCTATGGACTGGAAGGATGCATGACATTTTACAGCAAAACAAAACAAAAAAACAGCCTTAGGAACAACAGCAAACAGCAAAAACTGCCATTCAGATAGAGTCCAGAAATGCTCTTTGGCTGCACATAATACTATTAGAATACTGTTATATCTACTGTATGGAAACAACACGTGACTAAAATGAGAATAACAAGGATAAGAAGAAATTCACATTTCTCTTGTTTTTTTTTTTTGGTCATTCTGGGGGTTGAACGCAGGGGTGTTCTAACTCCAAGCTAAGCTATACCCCCAGCCCGTTTTTATTTTTATTTTAAAAGAGAGTCTCACTAAGTTGCTGACAGCTTCATTAAATTGTCAAGGCTAGCTTCAAATCTGCAATCCTTCTGTCTCAGCCTCCCAAGTACTGGGATTACAGGCATGTGCCATCATGCCTAGCTATTTATCTCAACTTTGTGCTTACTCTAACATCTTCTACATTTCCTTTTACTCTCTCATTAAAAAGATGTCTTCCACTTGCAAGTATATTTAGTTTTCTGTAAATCAAACTGTTTCTGCTTCTTAGAATCAATTTTTTTTGCGGTACTGGGGATTGAACTCAGGGGCATTCTACCTCCGAGCTATACCTGCAGCCCTATTTTTTATTCTTTATTTTGAAACCGGGTCTCACTAAGTTGCAGAGTGCCTCACTAGGTAGCTGAGGCTGGTTGCAAACCCGGATCCTCCGGTCTCAGCTTCCCAAATGCTGGGATTACAAGTGTGCGCCACCATGGGCTAGAATCAAATGTTCTTAAAAAGCTGACTTCAAATATAGGACAACATTTGGGCCTCATTAGGGAGGTATTGTTTCTTGTATTGCCTGCAGTTCATTTTTATGTTTTCTCTGTCTTTCAAGCAGTTTGTAATCATAATTTATATAATATCAACCTGTCCCAGTACTAACAAACTAAAATTCTGGCCAAGTCTGGTGAAGACATTATATTAATTAATTATGGCAAAGAGGACTGAAGAACTACTTGTTCTATTGCTATTTTTCCACATGTTTATAGACAAGGTAGAAAATAACCAAAAAGTTTTAAATGAACAGCTAACATAAAAAATTGAAGGGAATTTCTCAGAGCCTAGTAATAAGAAGGCTAAAATAGAAAAATTAAACTAAATCAGAAGCAAGGAGTTTTCCTTGGGGACACATACTAATCTACTATGGTCTAGGATGGATCTTGGATTGTTATGGGTTGCTGGCCAAGCAGGCAGAAGACAAAGTCTGGAGTTTGATCATACTGGGAGGTCCCATCTGAGACCACTACACAAAGCCAGGATCCTTAAGCATGCCCTCAGTGGATGATATACCTCCCCCTACAATTCAGAGTAAATGGATGCCTGTTTGGTCTTTGGATTTGGACAAGGGAAGTAAAAATACATTTACCCCTAGAGAATTTATAACCACAAGCCCACAAACCATGGGTTTGTGGCTGGAATTCACACTACTTGTGTGGCCCCAAATATTCCAACCCAAAAATTCAGTCTTGGATTAGAAATGCCCTTAGGCACCTGGCAAATATTTTCTAAAAGAAGCACTTTTTACTCAGGTCCCCAAGAATTCCCATAAGAAAAGAAAGATCCAAGAAAATAAGATAGAATCAAAATTCACTATGAGCTACAGTAAGCAGAAATAAAAAAACCTACAAAGTACAACTATAACAACTATGAATTTGGAATTACAGATACAGAATATAAAATCAACATTTAAAAAAAACAAGAAATTAAAAGATCAGACTATCAAAAAGATGAAAAACTTGGCAAAAACAAACAAAAAAACCCTTCAAGAAGCAGAAAACATAATTAGAATAATAAAGTCAGTGGCCAACTTTGACAGTATGTTAGACATAGGTACCAAAAGACTTACTAAAGTAGAAGACAGAAGAAATTACCCAGCCTGCTGTATAAATTCAAAATCATATACAGAGAAAGTACCACACATATCAGAAAGGATTTCCAGAAAGATAAAATAGAGAAGACAAAGAAAACATAATAGTTTAAGAGAAATGGTTGAGAAGTTTCATCTCTGAATACTGTTTTCATATTCTTGCTCTAACTGGAACCTGGATCTCCCTTGAGGATTACTGCATGCTGCAGCCCTTTCAAATGCTGTTGCTGGTTTATTTTCTTCACAATCTTCATACCAACTGACCTAGAGGTATGCTAGGTATAGTGGTCATTTGTGCTCTTTTATTCAATTTTATGAATGTGATACTGGTCCAGGAAGAGGCAGATTAATTAGTAAAATAGAGCTAAACAACAACCCAAGCAGCTTTTGAACTCTGGTACATGACAGAGGTGACTTGTCAGATTCCTGGGGGAAAGGAGAGATCACTCAATAAACTCAGAATAAAATAGGATTTCTACATAGCACAGGATGCAAATGGGTGTCTACCTCACATAAAATAATTCCAAAAGGATCAAGGCCTTAAATGTTTAAAATTTTGTCTTTTAGTAGAAAATAAAGAGAAACTTTGCTCTCATCTGGATAAGAAAGGATTTCTTTCCTTCTTTTTTTTTTTTGCTTGAACCCAAGAGCATTCCACCTCAGAGCTCCATCCCCAGCCCTATTTTTTATTCTTTATTTTGAAACGGGGTCTCACTAAGTTGCGGAGGGCCTCACTAAGTAGCTGAAGCTGGCCTCGAACCTGGATCCTCCGGTCTCAGCCTCCCAAATGCTGGGATTACAAGCGTGCGCCACCACAACCGGCTCAAGAAAGGATTTCTTAAATGAAACAGAGAAAGTACTAACTATAAGAGATAAATCTGACATATTAAAATCAATTAATCTTATTCATTAGATGACAGAAAAAAAGGGGGGAGGGATTATAAACTAGAAGATACTATCTTTTTTTTTTTTTTTTTTTTTCCTGGTACTGGGGATTGAACCATTGTATCCAGAGGTATTCGACCACCAAGCAATATCCCCCCAGCCCTTTTTTTTTTTTTTGCAGTACTGGGGATTGAACTCAGGGGCATTCTACCTCCGAGCTACACCCCCAGCCCTATTTTTTATTCTTTATTTTGAAACCAGGTCTCACTAAGTTGCAGTGCCTCACTAGGTAGCTGAGGCTGGCCGCGAACCCGGATCCTCTGGTCTCAGCCTCCCGAATGCTGGGATTACAAGCGTGCGCCACCACGCCTGGCTACCCCCAGCCTTTTTCATATTTTGTTTAGACAGGGTCTAAGTGTTCAACTTTAAAAGTGTAGTGGTATTTAGAAGTATAGTGCTGAGGCTGTCCTTGAACCTACAATCCTTCTGTCTCAGCCTCAAGGATTACAGGCATATGTGCCGCTATAGCTGGGTGTCCTTTTTGTGAAATAGGGTCTTGATAAATTGCTGAGGGTCTCACTAAATTGCTGAGACTGGCCTTGAACTTGTGATCCTCCTGTCTCAGCCTCCCAAGGAATACAGGCATGTGTCACGGAGCCCGGCTGATACTTGCTATCTTATAAAAGACAAAGGATTAATATCAATGGAAAATAAAGAACTCCTAAAATCCACAGAAAAAGCACAAACAATAGAACATAAAAATGGTCAAAAGACATCTTTGGGTATTTCACCAAGGAGAAAATATATATGGTTCAATTTCATTAGTGTTAAGAGAAATGTAAATTGAATACTGCTGAAGGAAATGTAAACTAATACCACTATACTTTTGAAGTTGAACACTCATACTCTATGATCCAATAATTATACTCCAAGTAAATACCTATGAACAACTGGACTGTGTTTCCAACAAGAGAAAGGATAAGTAAACTGCAGTGTAGCAGTTGAATGAACGTCAGCAACACAAAATACAAATCTTAGCAATATAATATTAAGTGGAAAATCAGTCTCAAAAAATTTTTGAAAAATCCCAAGCACAACTGTACTCCCTCCACCATATTAGCAAAGTTAAAATCTTTAAGGAGATACAATTTATATACAATACAATTCAACCTTTTAGAGTCTACATTTCAGCCAGGCCTGGTGGTGTATGTCTATAATCCCAGTACTTGGGAGACTGACATAGGAGGATTGCAGGTTCGAAACCAGCCTCAGCAACTTGGCAAGACCCTGTTTCCAAGTAAAAAATAGAGCTGGAGGTGTAGCTTGGAGGTGGAATACTCCTGGGTTTACTTCCCAGCATCATACACACAAACACATGCACACAAATATATATCTACACACACACACACACATACACACACACACACATTTCAGTGATTTTTTAGTATATTCAGATATGTGCAACTATCATCACAATTTATTTTAGAATATTGTCACCTCTTCAAAAATAACCTTATTATCCTTCTTCCTCTTTTCCAGCAATCACTAATCTACTTCGTATCTCTATAGATTTCCCTGATCTGGGTATTTCATATGAAATATATGGTCTTTTGTGGCTAGCTTTTTTCATTTAGCAAAGTATTTTCTAGGTTCATTTATGTTGTAGCATGTATCAGTACCTCACTCCTTTCTATGCACACACTTTAGGAATACTGATACATGATAAAACTATACATGATGTTGCAAAGAAAACATACCAATAGTCAACATGCATATGTAAGGTGCTCAACATCAATAACAGGGAAATGCAAAACAAAACCACAATGAGATAACATCCCTACTTGTTAGGATCACTATTACAAAAAAGATAAATTTGGTTAAGCTGTGGAGAAAAGGAAATTCTTGCACATTGTTAGTGGTAAGGGAAACTGGCATAGCCATTGTGCAAAAGAGTATGGAGATTCCTCAAAACATTAACAATAGAACTGTCATCTGATCTCATAATCCTACATCTGTGTATATATCCAAAGGAAATGAAATCAGTATCATCAAAAGATGTCTGCACTCCTGTGTTCACTGCAACATTTTCACCATAGATATCATGAGTAATGCATTCACTGAGGGCAAGTGAATAACGAAATTGTGGTACATATATAAAACAGAACATCATCCAGCCATATAAAGGAAATCCTGTCATTTGTGACAGCATGGATGATCCTGGAGGACATTCTGTGTAACGAATAAACAATGTAAGATCTCATATGGATGTGGAATTTAATTATGGTTGCTGGGGGAGAGGTATGGGAGTATGCGGACATGATGTTCACGGTGTAGACTTTTTATAAGATAAACAAGTTCTAAGGATCTAATGAACAGCATGGATGGTGATGGATGTGTTCATTAAGTAGTGGTAATCATTAAACAATATATGCATGTATCAGATCCTCATGCTCTACACCTTGAAAATATTCAATCCCACCCTATTTAAATTGTTACCCACTCCCTCCCACCCTTGAACTTTCTATCCCCTCTGGGATTTATTCTTTTGTTTCCATAGTCTGAGAAGTCACCACCTGAGAAAGTATTTATTTTACTTCTTTATTTGTTTACTAAACTTTTTTCTTCACTCCCACATTCCCACACACTAGAATATAGGGCCCAATGAAGGCCTGCATCTTTATTCTGTTCAGTGGTATATCTCCAGTAACAAGAATAGGGTTTGGCACACAGTAGGGACTTAATAAATATTTGAGAGCTGCACACAGTGGTGCACGCCTATAATCATAGTACATGGGAGGCTGAGACAGGAGGATTGTAGGTTCAAGGACAGCCTCAGCTATGCAGTGAGACTCTAGCAAGACCCTTAAAAAAAAAAGAAAATGTACAAATTAAAACTATAATGAAATACTAGTGGTATTATTAGTACTATTCTCACATTGAAATATAAAAAAAGTAAAAGGTAGTGAACGGATGTTTACTGTTTGACAAATGTGTGCTTAAAGTGGCTTTCATCTGTCTTTTGTGATCGAATCTTCACTCAAATGATAGGAATTTAAACCCAGATTTTCTGACTTCAAGCTCTGTAGGCCCTTTGCAGCACCACCTTCAACTGTTAATGCTTTCCCAAATTTCATTACTAGCAGGTTCCAATTTATATGCTACATTTGAAAAATCCATCTCTAAGTTGCTGGTCTAAAACTCAGGAGTACCTAATTGTTTTCCTACCTGGAAGTTTTTGACCACAGAAGAGATAAATATTTAAGGATATACTGAGGATGGGTATAGCCAAAATGACATTTCTAGGTCAATTTCATAGTACTTCCTTATTTAAAGAAAAAGGAAATTATCAATCTCTCTAGCATTCCAATATCTGAAACCTTTATAACAAGCCATTACCTCTATATTCAAGCTGTATTTTTCTTGTTGCAACCTAAGTACTTTCTTCTACATTTTTGAGGGGTGAAATTATGTATGTTATCCATACATTCTGATTACAGTAGTCCCCTTACCTATGGAGGACATATCCTCCAAGACCCCCAGTGCCTGTCTGAAGCCAGATAGTACTGAACTCTATACATAAGCAGTGTGATACTGAGACAACTGACCTGATAAGTGTATTAGCTACTTAATGACTGATGGTGTATATAGCATGGATAAGCTAAACAAAGGGATGATTCATGTCCTGAGTGGGACCATGCAAGATTTCACCATGAGACTCAGAATGATGTGCAATTTAAAACCTATGAATTGTTTATTTCTAGAATTTTCTATTTAATATTTTTGGACTGTGGTTAACTATGAGTAACTGAAACTGCAAGAGCAAAACTACAAATAAGGGGGGACTGCTGTATTTCTAAAAAGGGACTTCCCAAATAACTACTAGAAGAGCAGTGCCTTCCCAACTTTTTCCTACTAGTAAGGTTTACACATAGTAAGGTTGTTAGTGATACCATGAGTAAGGACATAATATTATTTGGTCTCTTTCCTTCCTCAAACTGGCCTTTTCTGCTCCTCTCCTCACTTCCCTTTCCACTATTTTACTGGTACCACTCCTGATTATCATGAAGTTCCTTTTCTTTCCCATTTCTTCTCTAGCTTCCATATAAGAGAGAAAACATTCAACCCTTGATTTTGAGACTGGCTGATTCACTTAGCAAAATGTTCTTTAGTTCTATCCATTTTCCTGCAAATGGCATAATTTTGTTCTTCTCTACAGTTGAAAGAATAATCATCTAACATTTATTCTTCCAACTTTTTGAATATATTTAACTCTGAGCCTATTTCACTGGAAATGTCCTCTATATAACATAAAGAAAAAAAAAAAGGGGACACCCAGGAACTTTTGCCACTGTGGCCCACCCAGTGCCCGCAGGCACCAGGGCCTCGTTCTCTGTCCCACATGTGACCCTGGCTACAGCCCCAAATATTCTCACAACCATCTCAGCTAAGTATTTATTATTATTGTTATTAAAAAATTCCCAAGTAAAACTCACTGAGGGTCTTGTCTATCTTTGTGCACACAATGGTGAACATATGCAAGTTGGGAAAAGCACTAAACTAAGAGATCAGGCTCCAGATTTAATCATCAACCCAGAGAAATAATCTTTAAAAATTTTTAATGAGTTATGTAGACAGGTAAAGGTTGAATTATAGTTCTTTCTCCTAGCCTTTTGATCTAGAGCAAGTCTATGCCTTGGTTTTCTCTTCTGCAAAATAAAGTGCTAACTACTTTGAAGAGTTTAACATAATATTGTTTGTAAAGCACCTAACATAGTTCTTGATGCATCATAGGTATCTAATAACTACAAGTTTCCCCTCACTTCTCCAAAAATGTTTTAATGTAAATCTTCTGGATGGAAATGATACATCCAAATAAATTCCTTAAAAAACATTCTAATTTTGTTCTGTTTCTACAGAAGAAAGGAGCAAGCAATTGGATTCTAAAATGAAACATTTTATAACAACCTAAGCTGACAATGCCTATGAATAGTTTGGTTAAGTCCTATGCAGACAGACTTCTCTAATTATGAAAGTCAATTCTTAGGGAAGCATATGCCTTCAAAGTACATGCCTCAATTTACTACTAAGCACATCATTTCAAATACCAAAAGGAACTCATCCAAGTCAAATTAGTGGTACTTATCTTTAGGCATACATAAGATCAGATTTTTAAGTTCCTGCCAAATAATTTTACAGATAAAATTTTTCAGGTTGCTGAATGAATATACTGAACTAAAACTGTCTTCTGATAGCTCATTTGATGGGAGCTATTCTACCTACCTTTAACAAAGATTAACATGCGGAAGGAAAAGTTTACTTGTGCTACCTTCTCCCAGTAGATTATATCTGGCAAATGCTGTCAATAGGTATAAACACAAGGCCCCACCATAAGAAAATAGCAAATTCAGCTGGCCTAGCCACCATAGGAATCTACAGAAATGTTTACCAGCTTTTACCTAGGAACTCAAGGCTGAAAAGTATCATTATAGAGCGACAGTCTGAGATGGCCTAACCAAAAGACAGAGATAGGCCAGTAAACCTTTGAGAGCATAAGAACATGGTGAATGGTCTCAGAGTAGGATTAAGTTTTATACCAAGCCAAAGATCCACACAAAAAAAGTAGTTACACCCTATTCTTTATTTTTATAATCTTAATATTATTAAGAAAGAAAATAATCTTTCAATAATTCATGAAACACTGAGAAATTTACTAGCAACTCTTGGAGAAAATGTGTTAGCAACATTTTAGAGAATCATAGCTGCTTCTCATTTTTATTATACATTCTACACATGATTCAAACTTTTTTTTTTTTGCACACTATGAAGTTTTAGCTTACCATTTTACAAAGCCTTTACAGCTAATCTGTTATCTGGATGATTCAAGGAAGGAGCACACACTTCAGTTGTAAAATTATAGCCACTTACTAGCTGTGTGACTTTGTGCAAATTACAACAGTGCTCCGTGACCTTCCTCATCACCAAAAGACCAGGCAAACTTAAAATTCCTTCAGCTTATTATTAAGTTCAAGTTTTCCATTTAATGTCCTCCTCTAAGTTCAACTCAAAATTTTAAACATCTGGTTATTTAAACAGTTCTGACCAAAAAAACATTTTTTGAATATATTTCAAATAATGAATATATTGGCAATACAAGGAAATAGAGATATAGCCAAAAGTAAATAGTGAACAGGTTTTAAGATGTCTAAAAATTAAAATGGTTGGAACGTGGCTGCCTAGCAAAGTGAATGTGTAACTGATTCAAAAGCACTATTTCTTTTTTTTCCCCCTCCCTCCTTCTCAAGTTCAGTTTACTGATTGACTTTGATATGTTTGTGAAAGTACATCATGTGCATTAGGGTGTTTCCCTCCTCTTCCCTCCCCATCACCTTCAGTTAAGTCACCTTCTTTGCTCATCTAAGGTTTCTTCTTCTTCATCTAGAGACCCTCTTATGTCCCACTTTCTCCCTAGCTTCTTCTGCATATTAGGGAGAGCATATGATTCTTTTAGTAAAAAGTTTTTGTGACTGACTAATCTCACTTAGCATAATGTTTTCCAGTTGCATCCATTTCCCTGCAAATGACATGATTTTGTTCTTCTTTATGGCTGAGTAAAATTCCACTGTGTACTGATTCCATAGTTTTGTAATCCATTCATCTGTCGATGGACATCTTGGCTGCTTCCATAGTTTGGCAATTGTGAATTGTGCAGCTATAAACATAGATACATGTGCATTGGTCTGATAGTTTGGTTTCCATTCTTTTGGGTATATATCCAGAAATGGTATTGCTGGATCATATGTAGGTTCATTCCCATTCATCGGAGGATCCTCCCTACTGTTTTCCAAAGTGGTTGCACTAATCTGCAATCCTACCAACAATGTATTAGGATTCCCACTTCTCCACACCCTTGCCAGCATTTGTTGTTGTGTTTCTGATGATTGCCATTCTGATTGGAGTTAGGTGAAATCTCAAGGTAGTTTTGATTTGCATCTCTCTGATTGCTAATGATATTTAACATTTCCTCATACATTTACTGGCCATTTGTATGTCTTCTTTTGTGAAGTGTCTATTTAAATCCTTTTCCCATTTTTTGATTGGGTTGTTTTCTTAGTTGTGATTTTCTTGAGTTCTCTGTATATTCTAGATATTAGTCCTCTATCAGAAGAGTAGCTGGCAAAAATTTTCTCCCACTCTGTGGGCTCTCTATTGAGGTTCTTGGTAGTTTCCTTTGCTGCACAGAAGCTCTTCAGTTTAATGCAATCCCATGTATTGATCTTCCTTTGAGTTGCCTGTGCTTTTGAGGTCTTGTTGAGAAAATTTTACCTGTGCCTATGTGTTCAAGTGTTGGTCCTATGCCCTCTTCAAGTAGCTGCAAGGTCTCTGGCCTGACTTCCAGGTCTTTGATCCACCTTGAATTGACTCTTGAGCAGGGTGAGAAACCGGGGTTTATTTCCATTTTTCTGCATATAGTTAACCAGTTTTGCCAACACCATTTGTTGAAGAGGCTATCTTTTTTCCAGTGTATGTTTTTGGCTCCTTTGTCAAAAATCAATTGACTATAAGTGTGTGGGTTTGTTTCTGAATCTTTTACTCTGTTCCATTGGTCTATATGTCTGTTTTTGTCAAAAGCACTATTTCTGAATAAAGAATGAATAATACATACAATATTACACATGTCTCTGATGTATGTTTGTTTAAATTTCTCAATGAAGCCTGAACAGAAGAATAGAGATAAAATAAAATGAGGGAAAAAAGGACAAAGGATAAAAAGCAGGTACCAGAATAAAAATAGGATTATAACTGTTAAGAGTGGGAGAAAGAGTAAGTAGGACAAAGGAAGAGCTGCACCTTTGCTCCATGCCTCAAGGAGTGGGAATAGACACTTCACCTCTTGATGGGTGAGACAGAGGATTCCTTACTTCTTCTCAACTGGATTCCATGCCTCCTTCCACGAGTAAACATCTTAGAATTTTGGGTATTCCTGACAAGATCTCTCCCAAGACATTCACAGCCTTACCACTACTATAGCCTTAACACTATTAGAAGTCTCCAACTTGTAAGTCATCTCTTCTACCAAAGCCCTGCTGGACATATCCAATTCCCACTTTTCCCCAATGACTGAATTCCTTCTACTGATTAAGAGTCAATCAGCCATTAACTATCATTAATGGGGGGGGGGGAGCCCTTTATCTGTCTGTCTGCTAATTTGTCTCACTAAAACCTGGTTCTCTGTGGAGGACACTACTTCTCCTGCATCCTTTTTAGGAGGTGAACTGTTCTCTCTCATAGTCTAGCATTCTTGCTACAGACTGCTGACTCCAGTCGACTGTCTGGCTCTCTGCAAAGCCCTCAACTCTGAATACGTTATCAGATTAAACCATCTACCACTCCTCATTATGGTATTTAATAACTGTAGTCACTCCCCTAATTTCTTGAAGATTTTAGTCCCTGGCTCACTAGTTTCTCTAAAACTCCTGTCATTATCCTTGGTTATTTCAATATTCACACAGATGATCTTTCCAACACCCTAGACCTCACAGTTCGTTGACCTCCTCTTATTATGGTTCTATACTCCATCCTATCTCAAAAACTCACTTGTAAGATTGTGATCATGTCATAACCAAATATTGCAATCTCACCATAATCTCAATCTCAAGCATTCTACTCTTCAATCACCATCTTCAACTTTTCCATTTTACTCTATCTAGTACCCAAAGGCCAAGAATTCTTCTGTCTTATAAGGACGTACAATCCATCAATTCTCTCACCTTCTTACTGTTACCCTCATTTCATTCCTGACCAGACACAGACACCATGATCCATCACTACAATCACCCCTTGCATATAACTCAACTCCCTTGCCCCTCTGTTGCTTGGTTATTCTTGGTTGATAAAACTTCTAGTCTGATTTACACTCTCCTTACTCCATGCTTGTACCACTACATTAAATATGGCTAAAGAAAAAAGCCATGAACACGTGAACTCATGTAACTTTATATAACCATGAACTACAAACATATCCTTATTACTGTTTAGCAGTTCTATTACATTTCCCTTTCCTGCAGTCATTCATTCGCATTCTCCCTCTCTCTCTGTAGTAAAGATTGAACCCAAAGGTGCTTTACCACTAGGCAACATCCCCACTTTTTTTTACTTTTCCGAGACAGGGTTTTACTGAATTGTCAAGGCTGGCTTTGAACTTGCAATCCTGTTTCTGCCTCTAGAATAGATGGAGCCGGGAGTGGTGGCGCACACTTGTAATCCCAGCATTTGGGAGGCTGAGACTGGAGGATCTGGGTTCGCGGCCAGCCTCAGCTACCTAGTGAGGCACTTTTAGTGAGACCCGGTTTCAAAATAAAGAATAAAAAATAGGGCTGAGGGTATAGCTCGGAGGTAGAATGCCCCTGAGTTCAATCCCCAGTACCGCAAAAAAAAA